>JAHQIV010000628.1:0-18239 GCA_030463285.1 Phytophthora europaea
GAGTCCTGCAGTTTGCAACCGAGTTGCACTTGCCCCAGGGGCAGTGGAGACGCAAGGCGTGGCGTTAGGGTACGACCACATGACTCGTATGCTCAATCGCATTCGTCGGTTCGTGTCAGATAACCAACCGACCGACCACGGGAACACGCCGATGCGAGTCATACGCACGTTGCAGTACGCAAACCTGCACATGGGCAGGACCGTCGGCCATTTAGCCGAGGACTCACCGACCTGGTGGCGGGCCTTCTGCGCCGCCACCGACGCAATCGAGTATCGTTCTCTCAATTGGCTACTAGCGCTACAGAGCCTCCAGCTCCACGCACTGAGCCGCCCGCACACGCGTACCCCACGCAGGCCGGTCCATCCCGCCGTACGCCACCGACCCGCGGCCCCAGCATACCAGAGCCCATCCGCTAGCTCGTTCCACGTCGACCAGATGGCGAGGAGCCATGCCTCCGTTTTTTGGCGGGTGTGTGTGTGTGCTTTGGCGGGACACACGAAAGATGCGCCTATTCGTACCGCACTCATCGGTGGTAGGGACCACTACCCCGGGAGCTACAAACATACATTTCCAAGCAATACGGCTCCACCTCAAGGGCCTCGCGACGGAGCCTGTCGCACATGAAGAGACCAAGGCGCGGCTGGCTCACCAGCGGTCCCCCCTTACCCCACAGGCTAATGACAACAATACCACGCATGTATTACCCTCGAACGAGTCCCACGAGCCATCATCACCATCGATCACGCGATATTCAACCGTGACAATGACTATGTGCCCCACCTTGCTCAGAACAACGTCCTATTCAGATACACCACCCTAACATCGGGAACCACCACAAGCCGACAATAACATTGTCAACGTGAACATGGTCTCACCCACACTCCCCATGCGAATTTACCACCGACGCCCTCCCTCCACCTCGACACCCTCCACGGGACTGCCCCCCCGAGCACGCGCCTCTGCTCCCAGTTTTAGCGCGCTTCACTTACCCATCCTACCACCAACTACTATCCCGACCCTCGCTGCCCGTGACAACCTGAGCGACGGACCGGATCCCCAGCCGACCTTGGCATCTTTCGCCCCCCCAGCACTACTGCTAACCCCACATCTATTCACTCTGATCGCAGAGTCGGGAACCACCGTCTGCTACCCCCCACCCCCAGCTCAGTAGAACAAGCGAGGTGTCAAGGGTAGACAGCGCGGGAAGCTCTGGCAGACCACTCTCATGCTTCCGCCGCTACCGGCATCGGGATGCCTCCACGCGATTTCTTCACCCACCACGGACCCGCGGATAATCCGCAGTACACACTCAACACTCCGATCCAATCGGCTCTGTCCGAGTACGTACGCCGGACGAAAATCTTCCTACCGGCACTCATCAACCTCTATCGCGGCCAAAGCTCCGCCGATCCCCGCCCTAACAAACAGATCCTGCCCGCACATATCAATCAATATTGCTACACCTACCTCAGCTCCTCGCAGTTGCAAATGAAGGTATACGCGTCACGCTATCGTCACCACTTCCGACACAAACTACGCATCCGCTAAATCACCCTTCCGCCCGTACTCGGCTCAACGTACTGCGGAAAAATATAAGAACAGAACAGGACGTGGGCAGGTGCCTGGTCTTAGACCTTGACATAACCCACCTCTGGCCGGAACTATTACTTAGCCCTTTCGGGGTGGTCGACAAAGGCGACGGAGACCCTACAATCTCCGGCCGCGTGATCCACGACCTATCATTTCCCGAAGGCAACTCGACAAACAGTCATATCAATCGTGACTCGGTGCCCCGGGCCGACTACGAACGCTGCGACGCTATTACGCGGGAGATCTAAAAGCAGTCATCCCGGTTCCAGGATAGTCCCATTAAAATCCTACTCGACGATGTCACGGCCGCCTTAAGAAATCTCGGTATTTACAGCAAGTCTGCCCACATGTTCGCCGGTACTATACCTGAAGACAATGCCTTAGTTATTGACCTTTCAGCGGTCAGGGTCCCCAGGATTCTACGGCCTCGCTGGCGACGCAATCGTGCATGCCCACGGCAGCACCGCCAACGCTGTATACCCCAATGGGTTCTTCAACTAACATTGGGTCGATGACCACGTCTGCATCTCCGCGGACATTGGGAGTAGCTGTGTCGACGTCGAACAGTCCCTCCGACGAGCAATGACAGCAATTGTCGGCCCCAATTCCGTCAACGACGACAAGTTTACATCATGGGATACTCACCAGAAAGTCCTCGGCCTAGTCTTCGACACGGAGAGAAGGACTGTAGCGATGTCTCCTGCCAAAATTCTGAAAGCTACCAACCTGGTCGTGGCGGCCTCGAAAGCCCTAATGATCAGTCGGACCCAATATCGCTCTCTCCTGGGTTGCCTCCGCCACGTGACCATATGTGTTCGTCCAGCACGGTCATTCCTACAGTGGTTTCGTCTGGCAGAATCCCGCCTCCATCGTTGGTCGTCAGTCCAAATAACGGAGCCGATGCGCCAAGAACTCGCATGGTGATGGTGGATCCAAATTTTTACACTCTCCACAACTCAACGGGGTTCCTTTGGCGTATTTTCACGCACACACCCCTCCCCCCTGCCGACATCACCATCGAAATGGACGCATCAGACACAGGCAGCAGCAAAAGCGCGTTCTCCCCTACCAGCTCTCGCCGACAGAACGGTCACTAATTGCGGACTTTAACGCTGGTCACCGCAACGGGTTCGACATCAATTATCGAGAACTTCTCTCGTGTGCATTCGTTGCGCATATATGGTCCCGTACATGGCGCTCCGACTTCTCATCATGCCCCCGCAATACCTCGACACACGTACACTTTCGGATAGACAACACATCCGCTGTCCCATGGCAATCCAAAATGGCTTCCATGAATACGCGCGCACAAACGATTATCAGGCTCCAGAGCTACTGGGAAATGGTCTTCGGACTACGGTTTTCATCATCACACGTGGTGGGCGTGGACAACGTCATTGCCGACGTCGGATCACGACTCACCGGAAGCTCCCGGGCTCGTACAACCTTTGCTAATCTAACTCATTCATGGTCGCAGGTTCAACCCCAACTGGACACCAACCGCATCGAGCAGATCTGGCAATATATCTGCGCGACCAGTCCGTGGCAGATTCAACGTACACCAAGTACGAACGCGCCCTCTCCGTCTGGCAATCCTTCATCTCTCGCCTAGGCATGCACATGTGGCTAGACGGCGTTCCTCCGTCAGCTCAGCTCCAACACGTTGCCAACTTCGTCCTCGCTGGTTTTTAACACGGTTACGGCTCGAACCAACGCGTTAAGAGCTCCACCATTCTGGGCATGCTCTTCTTCCTAGCCTCTGAACGATCATTTCCAGCGGACCATCCACAGATCCGCATGCTCCTGAAGGGCATCGGCCGTCTCGACAAACCTCCAGCTCGCAAAGCTCCCGTGTCGATCGGCCTCCTGGAAGCATGCTTTGCTTCACTGGGCATGCATTCCCTTTCGGACCAAGCTCTATGGGGGATGCTGTGCTTGTCGTTCTTCTTCTTTCTCCGGAGATCGGAGATCACCGCCACAAATGACGGCAAATTTCGATGGTTCGCGCCGAGAGCAGCCGATGTTGTGACGGTTAACCACACTGGCAGAGCTACCATGGCGGTGTCTTTGGCGACTTCAGTACTCATCCGCCTACGCGGTTCCAAGAACAACCAAGATGGCCAAGTGACCGCACGCTTGCTGCAACGGTCGGGCTACAGCTTCCTGTGCCCCGTATTGGGAGCTGTTCTCCTCCTTCGAGCAAGGCAGAACTTGTCTACTGCGCTCAGGCGGGGCGACAAACATGTACCGAGCGGGCGTTGACGCGCTCACGATACCGTTACACGGGCGGTGGGCGTCCAACACCTTCAAGATCTACACTCGCCTATGCTCGGAATCGGTTGTTACGGCTACCTCGAGGATGGCTGGCGGGGCCAAATCGTCAGCAACCCTCCAGTGACGCCTCCAAGGCGCTGGTGGGGGCGGGGGGAGGGGGGGGTCAGCTATTGTCCAACTCGGACACTTGCTGCAGCCGGCTCAGGTAGCCGTCACGGAATACAGATTGACGATTTGCCCCCATGCACCCTCGCACGCGGTTTGTGTAGGAAAGGTTAAATCTTGGCTCGACAAGATTGGTTGTTTCTGGTAGTTAGCGGGCACAGCGGTTAGGAAACCACCGTAGTGCTACCCCCTCAGAGCACAAGGACGGGAGTGAGCCATCAGGTCAGCAACCCCGCAGTACAGCAGCCACGCAGCATTTCACCCCCAAACAACCAAGCGCAAACCACCCACCCGCCCTACAGTTATATCGACTCTATTAGGGGGTGTCAGAATTAGCAAAAGTGCCGCGGAAATCGGATGCGATTTCGCCCCGAAATGGCATATGATTTCTGGGGCAAACGACATGTCATTTAGAAGTTTCTTGCAGGGCGTTTCAGATTTGCACGGGAAATCGCCGATTCCACCCCAGCCGCGTTAGCATGCCAAAGACCAGTGACCGTCAGCTCCTCATCGCCGAGGTGGTCAATTTACTCGCTATCGCTATGTGACGGGACCATCCGAGTGGGCTCTCCGTTTGACGACAGGATTGAGCGTGTAATGGGCTTACATAAGCCCAATACTTTAACCTACACGTGAGCGCACGTGTATGAGGAAGCGTAGGTGTATTTAACTTAGGTTAAGTGTACTTGTGTCCACAAGTATAGTTAAACCTAGATAAAGGGACTAAGCGATAGCTTTGATATAAAATGAGAACTGAATTGAATGTTAACTGTGGTTTCCTCCTAAAACTGATATATATAAAGAGAGGTTCTGCCAACGAGTGGTTGGCAGAATCTCTGGCCTAATGCATGATTCTTATTGGTGGAAAGATACTGCTTTCCACCAATAGTATTGCTTCCTAATATGAATGGTGACCACAGTGTGATGTGGTCTACCCGAATGTATCCATTAGTGCACGTAGCACTAAGGTGGAGGTGAACCGAATGTGTAGCCCCGCTACAGAGTGCTTCCCAGTCTACAGTGGAAGAGCTGTATGCCATCCTGACGCAAGTGCTTTTGCGGCGTTGACGGCAAGAGTGAGCAAGCAAGGCAGTCATGAATTCATGATGGAGTACTTTATTAATTTCAATAATGAAGAGTTTCAACAGCTAACATGTATTGTGGTTTTCAACTTTTTGCCGCCCGTTTTAGCTACCGGTACGCATCTTGGAGGGGCCCAGTTTGCTAAATCGAGCCCTCCGTAGGGTTAGGTCACTCTATCTTTAAGGGTTAAATCGTGGCTCACTCACCCGATGAGCGGAGCTGGACGCGCCCCACACGCAGAAGGAAGCAGCAGGGCGATTTGAGGTGCTAAGTGACGCCGTGTGGCTGTGCCAGGACAAGCTGCGGTGCGCCGGTGACGAGATGGTGCTGCAAGACAGCGTGGAGAGCTAGTTGGCTCAGGAGGTGGCGACACAGTAGCAGATGCAGACGCACAAGGAGCGCGAGGTAGAGCTGCAGTTGCTGCACGAGGAGTGCGCGTGTCCATCTACTTCGTGGCCACCTAGAAGGACTTATCCTACTGCATCGGCCGACTGCTCAATGTGCAGCTCATGGGCTGCGACACGGTGCGTCCTTGTGTGCTCAAGCATTTCTTACAGCCGCTGACTCTACTCACAACACGCAGGAAACGCGGCCTACCTGGGGCAAACCGCCAGCCCCAACCCGTACGCGCTCCTGCTGATCGAAGGGGACGACGCCAGCCACAAGGAGAAGGTCGGCATCATTGATCTGCGCCACCTGCCCACCACCGCTCACCAGCATCTTCCTGTCCAAGAAAACCATCAAGCTCGATCAGGACCTGCAGGAGATGGCGCAGTCGTTCCCGCAGGCGTCCTACTTCACAGTCTGCAAGAGTGTGGTGTCCACCGCGGTGATGGACGATGAGCTGCTGATGCCGATGAAGAGGAAACGGAGCAAAGAGAGAAGCGAATCCAGTTGAGCGCCATGATTAATGTGCTGGATGTAATTTTTTCTGCTGGGGTTAAATTAAGATCAAAATGGAGTACTTTGCATATCGTAACTGTCGACACCGTACTAATTTCTGGGTATCTATGATATATAATACATTCGTGCAATTCCTTAATGTCAAACACCTGATGAACTTCCACGTACGCTTCGACAGCAGCGAGAGCGATCGGGGTCAACGTGCGCTTGTTTGGCGTGGATGATGTTCATTGACGTTGCCCTCCTTGAGGAAAAGAGCGTACCAGCGACGAAGTGTGCGCTGCTACGGCCCCAAAAGCTTCGATACATGCGTCATAGACGTGCATCAGCGCCTCAGTTCGCCAATGACAGTCGTAGCTGTAAGTCATGGTGAGGATAGGGACTTGTGGTGGAGTTTGAAGGAGGCCATCGCTGAAGTATGTTAAGTTCGAGGAGGAGCAGGAAAACACGAGGTTAGCTGAGGCTTGAACGCCATTCACTTATGCCGCTGAAAAGCGGCAAAAGGAAGGAGTGCTGTCTAAAACGGAGCTGGGTTAGCTAGTTAGACCTAGCTCCATACATCATTTTGCGCTATCCTTTGCTATACCTGAGCTGCTCGCTATTTTGGACACCCTATCAAGCCTCGTGTCTGCCAAAATCGTTGAAAACCACAATACCACAAAGGAGTGTGTTGACGTCATCTGCAACTTGTTCGAGGGACATCGCGTTTTTTGTAAACAAATATCCGTGTCGTTGATGGCCTTGAAGTTCACTTCGACCTCGATCCAATCCACCAGCCCTTTGTAGTCGAGGGCGGGCAGGTGCACGTTCAAGCCTGCGTCGACGCCTCATACCTACACGTCGGAAACCAGTGCTAGCATTAGAATTCGACCATGAGAAGCTTTAAAGACGCAAGGGAAACTTAATCGCTCTTAGACCGTTGGAGAGGGCGGCCCTTAGCGCTAAAGGACCTGTGAGTGGCGATGGCTGTGGCGCGTTGTGCTTCTGGTGGTCTCTTCCGGACAGCCGCAGTGACAGTCTAACAGCGAGGACGTCCGCGAAGCTTCATCCCAGGTTGCCGTTCCAATTTGTGGCGTCAGGGCAAATAGCATGTGTTATTTCGCGAAATCACGCACCTCTGGAGATGGGTGATTTCGAAATGAGTGTTATTTGCCCCAGAAATCACATTCCATTTCGGGGCGAAATCGCATGCGATTTCCGCAGCACTTTTGCCAATTCTGACAACCCTTATTCTATTAACCCTTTCGCGAACACTTGGACTTTACATAGTATACGAATCCAAGTAATTCCAAAATAACGATAGAAGGATGTAGCCATTCGACGGTTGAAGAACAGAAGGCGGCATTTTTTACCAATGACGCATGCGGATTGCTCAAAATAAAACGGTCGCTCAAAACCTGCGAGTATTTAAACAGATGGGGGCATTCTGCCTCCTTCTGGGGGGTCAAATCGTACCGTGTTTTGAAAAGGCCCTCGAAGGAGGCCTTCGGGTTAAATAGGGGCTCAGCTACTGTCCATCTCGGACACATGCTGCAGCCGGCTCAGGTAGCCGTCACGGAATACAGATTGACGATTTGCCTCATGCACCCTCGCACGCGGTTAAGCGGCTTTTTACATCAACAATCGACGGAGACGAGCCGCGAGAAGGATTGCCTGCACCTTGAAGACGCGGAGCCGCGGCACACGAACTGCCCTCACTCTTGAATGTGTCACCTCTCAACCAAGCACATCATGTACTACTAGTATTTCAATTACTCTTCAGTGGACGACTGCTTGCTCTTCCCACAACTCCTCTTTCTCCGCTTCTTGGGCGAGTCCGGCGACGCCAGCGCCTTGATCGCTAAGCAAATCTGCTTGAACTCGTCGCTCTTCTGGATAGCGACGACCTGGTCAGCAATGGTCTGACCCCATGCTCTCACGAAAGAGGATAGCGCGCCCTCGGCCGCTTCTTGGGCCTCCTGCAGCTTGCGATCCACGTACGGCTCGTTCTCTTTCAGGAAGGGACACAGCAGCTTATCGTACACGATTGTCGCTCCCTATCAGTGGACAAACCAGCACCACCGCCTTAATAAACCGCTGCAATTTACAATGAGGTTGCACACTGCGACCAACCTTCGTCTGCGGCGCCATCATCCAGATCAGGAACAGCGTCTTCGTTAAACTGTATCCGGGCACGAGACACAGCAGTGGCGATGCCACCGACTCGACGGACGTCGCGGCGCCGTAGACGGCCCAGTACGTGAGCCACTGCTTCTCGTCATGGCCGCTCTGAGGCCTCTCCAGCGCCTTGAAGCTAGCGTACGCAGGGTAGGCGACGCCCACGGTCAGGCACAAGCAGCGCGAGAACGAGGCGCCCATGCTGCCGACGGACGCAAAGACAAGATTGATGGCCCAACCATCGATAAAAACCTTATGTTGCCCTTAAGTTGCGTCGAGTCAGACGCCTACTTCAACTTCCCAGCTGGTCACCGCTCCTCGGCCACTAATGACTGCGACAGGGAGCTCGACTGGCCTGGGTGGATGTGGATGCCCCTGACAGAGAACGGCACGCTGAAGTTTCCGCTGCCGGCGCCCATGGAAATGTGGCCATACTGGATGTCGAACGCCAGCTGGTCGTGCAGGTAGAACCCCACCACCTCCATGCACGTATCGAAGTCGTGCACAGCTGTGTCTAGCACGATGCTGTTCTCCTCGTGGGACAGCCACGACACGTGTTTGGTGTCATTGACGTGGAGAAGAAACTTGGGTTCGGAGCTGTCGTTAGAGGTGTCCCTCTCGTACAAGAGGTCGAGCTCAATGCCGTACAGGTCGAAGTGAATGGGCAGCGGGTTGTTGATCTTGATGGACACCTTCAACTCCAGCAAGCATTTGTGCGTCTTCGAATCCAACTCCTTGAGTGTCGGGCTGATCGAGTACTCGCGGAGGAGAGCAGGCTTGTTGTCAATTTTGGCGGGGACGTTCAGCTTGACGTCGACGAGATCGAGCACTTGCAGCGAGTAGCACATGGTGTCGCGATTGCTGCCACCTACGTGCAACACAAGGTCGTCGCCTTCCAAATATGACTGCAGCATCGATTGCAGCGGCTCGGACTGGTTTTTGAAGACTTCTGTATATGCAGAGATGAAAGTCTGGCCGCTTCCGAGGAGGAACCGCTTCAAGCCCGCAACAAGAATGGGCTCTTTTTCAGCAGATCGGACTTCTACTGACAGGGACGGAATGTTCCACAGCACTCGCGAGGCGTACTCAAAGGAAACATCCGTAAACGCGAAAATCTCTCGGTCGTCTTGCTCCGTATGAAAATGCGAAAGCGCAATGGTCTTGAGCACCTGAGTCACAACGTGCTGCAGCTCGGTCTTGATCCCGTTTACGACACCAGAGCCCCACGCATCGCCTCCAGTAAGCGGTGGGTCTAACGCATACCTCCACTTTGGTGGGATAAATGCACTAACTAGGGGCCGTGGGTTCTCCCTAAGCAGGTTGGAAACGTCCAAATGAACCGTGAAGGGGATCAGCATGCACGAAATCAGCACCAGCACCTCTCCGTGGACATCAATATTTCCTCCATCAGCGAACACCAGATTATACAACACATCCGGAGACGTTAACATTTCGAAGCCCACTGGTGACATCATAGTCGTTACTCCTGATTGGAGCTCGAACGCCGGTACCTGGAGGTGCAGGAACACCGTGTTCTTCTTCGCGAACGTGATGTTCAACGGACCCACTACTGGCGAGCAGTACGACGGGTTCTGGAACTCCATGACCACCTCTCCCACCGTACGGCGGTGGCACAAGTCAGGCAACGTCAGCTTGTCCAGCACCACCGTGGTCTTCCGCAGCAGCGCCACGAACAAAATGTGCACGATCAGCAGCAGCGCGGCGACGGTGCCGAGCACCACCAGCAAGCTCGGGCTCTTCTTCTGCCGCCTCCTAAGCAAAGTATAGTCATCATCAGAGTCCGGACTGGCATTCGAGTGTTTGAGAAGCGGCTCCAGCGCCACAGCTTCGTCGTCGCGCGGAGACTTCATACTCCGTGCGTTCCTTGGGCTTGAAGTAGCGCGCATCGAATCAATATTGTACTTTTGGCCAATCCGGAGCGGTACGGGCAGTGAAACGATTGCGCCTTTCAGCCAATCGACGGGTTCATTATCTGCTAAGGTCACTTCAACCATGTCGACGGTCCACGCGCTGCTCACGATGTTGCAGGACCGCGGCAAGCGCACGCCCGCTTCCGTACGCCATTTGCTGCTGGAGCTGGCGTCGTGCTGTCGCTGCGCAGACGCCAAGGCCGTGATCCTCGCTGACGGACTGGAGCCGCTGCTGGCGCTGGCGGCAGACGACCAGGAGCTGCCTCGAGGCGAGACGCTCGAAGTGCTGCTGGAGCTGCTGGTTCTCTTGATTCTGGACAACTCCAAGGCAAAGACCAAGGCGGCTCGAGGAGGGGCGCTGGAGCTGGCGGTAAGGTGCTTGAACGAGCTGTCGGCGGGAGCGGCGAGCAGCAGGAGACGCGCCAAAATTCTGAAACGCGCTCTGGAGCTCGTGGACCTGCTGTCCCATACGACGGAGTCGCAGCAGCTGGAGAGACAGACGATTGTGGTGAAGCAGGTTGTGGAGATGATTAAACGTACTGATGAAGACGTCACTGTGCTGGTGCGTGCCACTGACACGTTGGGACGATTCATCGACGGGAGTTTGGAGAGGATTCAAGTGGCAGCGACGGAACAGGCTGTTGCGGTGCTCATCGAGCTGCTTAAATCGGTGAGAGGGAGAGTCCTACCTTAGTGTATATGAGTTTGGCTTTTTTGCTCAGTTTTGGTGTTGTTATTAACAGGGCGCTGACAATGCCGACTTAAAGCGCACATCGTGTGAAGTTTTGATGCTGATGGGCGAAGCTCCAGGGATGCTGCAATTGATGGCTGCGCAGAATATTGTTAGCGCTTTGTGTATTTGTCTGCGGGTGGAAACTCCGGCGCATGACGTAGAATTTGCTGTCGTACGTTTGCTGCTACGGTTGGCTCGTGAAGCGCGAGTATACGGTCAGATTGTTCATGAAGAAATGGTGCCGCTGCTTTTCCAAGTGATTGAACGTAACAGCAACCTCAGAGAGGTGGCAGCTACGGCGTGCATGATTGTCGCCGATTTATCCGATTTTGCGCGGCAATGCAAGCTGGACCTCTCGCCTTTTATGGAGTCTTGTCGAGGAAAAGTATTAGTCCTTGCTGCTACCTGTCATGCGCAAGATGCAACCATGGTAGACAGTACTTTTCGCTTCTTTGTCAATGTGTCAAACAATCCTGTGGACCTACCCCAATTGATCAACTCGGAAACTATTGAAGGTTTGCTATCGTTATATGTACTCGCTGGTGGATCCGGTTACCTTGCCGAGTTGGCGGGGCATTTGGTTCACGTGATTGTGAAGCTGAGCCGATCGAGACTTGAGCAGTTCACGATACAAGAGGAAGATATTACACTCCCAGCTCTATTTCTTTGTTTGCGGAATTACCACGAAAATGGCCGGTTCACATCCCAAGTGTTTGCGATTATGGCGAAACACTGGAAGACTCAGGTAAGTTGAACACGAGGCATCGTCGAAGCATTTTTTGGGAGCGAGTCTATTCAAATAATCATTTCTTGTAGTGCCAGGCAAAAAGTGTACACAGTATTACTGGCTACGTTGGTATTGCAGTAGAGATACTATGTCGCACAATTCCTGCATCGAAGCCAGACGAGGTATGTACGAACATGTATGCACTTGCAATTAATCCGCTGACATCGATATAATGCTCCTCAAACAGACACAGACCGCAGAGATTATTAACTTTATTCGAGAAATGATGCTCGCAAAAGATGGTGCCGAGGTAGTGTTAAGTTGCGGTGGAAAGGATTTACTGGAGGTTCTTCATACCTATCTTCCCACCGAGGAAGATGATCCCAGCTCTGAACTTGG
Organism: Phytophthora europaea; assembly: GCA_030463285.1. Classification (NCBI taxonomy): domain Eukaryota; phylum Oomycota; class Peronosporomycetes; order Peronosporales; family Peronosporaceae; genus Phytophthora; species Phytophthora europaea. The sequence goes on from JAHQIV010000628.1 coordinate 11,964, forward strand.
GGCGCTTTCTGACCGTGGTGGTTCTCATAACGTTAGACAAATTCCAGCACCTCGAAGTCCACCTCTTCGTGGAGGATTTCGCGGACAAAAGCTCGCTGCTGTTGTGGCAAACCTGCTGAAGAAAGCAGTCCTTGGGTTGGCCGACTTGACAGTTGCTAGTGCCACTGTTGCAACTGAACCCACCGCCACGAATGGCCACATTGAAAATACGGCTTTGCGACCAGGAGATACGGAGTATGGTGAATATGTGTCCAAGCTATTTCGCCGGGAAAACTCTTTCCATAATAAGCCGGTAAACAAACTAGAACTTGAAAGAAGTGCCGACCGTAATGATCAGGATGTTATCTTCCGGAACTCTACTGATTCTCATTTTGATCCATCGGACTCCAAGTTAAAGACACAAATTGATGTAACAAGCAACGAAGAACCAACAGAGCATAAGGATCATGGAGATAGCGCTAATGAGAGCTCAGAGATCGTTCCTGCTGATCCTAGTGGCGATGATGATGCAGAAGCAGATGCAGATAACGCCGATGAGGAGAACAATGATGATAGTGATGATGATGATGACGACGACGAAGATGATGTTGGTCTTGAAAATGTTAAGTCTGCTGGTGATGGCGTTGAAGGTTCACGCATCCCCACTTTGTGCTCTATCACTTCGAGTATTGTTCAGCCAAATCCTGAGCGCCGAAACTCTGTCTCAACCAAATTTACAAGCAGGGATTCGTCGTTTGCGCAGTTCTACGATCACCTCGAAGATAGAAGATGGTACTACATGGATAGTTCTCTTGTGAGGTACCCCAAACACCCGTCAAGGATGGATCGAGAACGCCAGAACAACCCTGAAGAAGAGTTCGTACTGGATGGTCCCGGTTTTCTTGAGCCGTGTAACCTACCCGACGCTGAAACCGGAGCACGCTTCGTTGAAGAAGCGATTGCAAGAAGAGCTGAGTTTATTGCTAGCGAAGTCAATACGAGAGCGCGAATTGTGTACGAGAACATGTCAATGGTAGAAGATCGCGACAAAGTTACAGGTATTCCACCATTTTTGATGAATTCCAGGATTACGCAGCAAGATGCTCCGTATTTTGTCCCTGAGAAAACAAAAGCTTTTCCCGATCTGTGCAGTAGTTTGACTTTCGATAGTAACTTTGAAAGTGGGAATCTGGAGCGGGCCATTCGCGTCGGCGAATACGAATATGACCTCGTCCTGCGTCATGACTTCAACTCGTCCGGGCATATGCAGTGGTTTTACTTCGCTATAAGCAACATACACACGCCAGATACAAGTCCACGTGGTGGTCAAAAATACCGATTCAATATCGTTAACCTATGTAAGCCAAACTCGCTCTTCAATCAAGGTTTACAACCGGTGGTGTATTCTGTACGAGATGGTCACCAGAAAGGAAAAGGGTGGGTGAGATCGGGGACAGACATATACTATTTTGCCAATTCGTTTGTGAGACCACCAAGGAACACAACAAACTTTCAGGGCGTCGCTCCCACAGAGATGGCACCTGCAGCGACTATGACGGCCCCCTCCATGACATACTATACGCTGACGTTCACGCTTGAATTTTCAAATGCAGACGATACCTATCTTATAGCTCACAGCTACCCGTATACGTTAACAATGCATCAGCTGCACATCCTCCGCTCAGGCCATAATGCAAGCCAGATTCTCCGGCACAGTTTACTGTGTACAACGCTGAGCGGAAGGAGTTGTGACTTGTTGACCATTTCGGACTTTTCTGTTGCTCAACCAGAATTGGGCGCCCGGAGAGCGGTCTTCGTTACAGCTCGTGTACATCCGGGAGAATCACAAGCCTCTTGGATGATGCGAGGGGTTATAGATTTCTTGTTAGGAAACTCGGATGTGGCGCGTGTACTACGTCGAATGTTTGTATTCCAGATCATCCCAATGCTCAACCCCGACGGTGTGTACTATGGCAACAGTCGGTGTGGACTCTCCGCTTGTGACTTGAACCGCCAGTGGCAAGCACCGAGCAAGGCATTACACCCGACGATTTTTCACGCAAAAGACTTGCTTGTTAAAGAACGCTCTTCGCGGGGGGTTGCTTTTTTTTGCGATATGCACGGCCACTCAAGAAAGAAAAACGTGTTCATGTATGGATGTGATACTAAGCGAAAACCAAACCCAGCTGCACGGGAATTCGCGAAACTGTTTTCAATGCAACAGATTGCTAAGAAATACATCTCGTTCCCAGATTGTAGCTTTAAAGTGAGCAAGGATAAGGAGACAACTGCCCGTGTGGTTGTAGCGAATGAGCTGAAAATCAGCTGGAGTTTTACATTAGAGGCTTCTTTCTGCGGCGTCAACTACGGCGAACTGCAAAACATGCATTTCAACACTAAAGATCTCCGTGAAGTAGGAGCATCACTATGTGAAACGCTATTCCAGGCCTGCGTAAGTGACGTTAGCGTTCGAGACCGGCTCATCGCTAACGTAGACGACTCTACGGTGTGCATTCCACAGCAAGTCGAACCTTATCTGCGTGAGGCTGGGGCTGTGAGTGAAGGCTCTCCAGTAGATGTGGAGACTTATGTGAATCCACGGTCCACCCTGAATAAAAAAACTGGATCTGGGAAGAAAATTACAAATGAGGCTGCTCCAAAATCTGTGAGGCGAAAGACTTCGAAAGCACGGGTCGTCGGTACATCGGATGCAGGGGCCCAAAAAGTAGCTGAAACAAACGAAGGCTCGGGGAGGCGGCGAAGGATGAGTCGCCAACAGAATAAGTCGTCGTCATTGACGACAGGCATTCTTGACGGGACCACTCGTGATGTTACGGATCCAGCTTTCGTTACTGATGACTCAACTACTGATCTTGACCTTGCGTACATCCCACCACCCAAACTAAGTGGAAGAAAGCTACGCAGCAAATACCCGAAAGTTCGACGGACGAAGAGCAGTCCTGTCGGACACGTAAAGTCTCGTCGTCGAGCCGTACCCAGTCTTACCTCTAACGATGCTGCCGACGAATCCGAGGAGCCTATGAGCCAACACGCAACAGCGGGTGCTTATGGAGCAGCAAACAGCTACCCTTCTACCGATTCAATAATGCCGCTAGTGTCTCCATCGAAACTTTCAGCAGTACCTGGCCCACCCACTTCCTCAGTTCGTAACAGTTTTCAAGGACCTGAGACCACGTATGTGCGATCGCCCAAATCGATTTCTTTCCCATATCCAAGTAGCATACTTGGTATTCCGCTCCGAGACTCATCGGTGCTTCTCCCGTCCCCAGTTGGAGAAGTTATCACACGGTCACCAAAAGCACCCGCGAATCGCATTCGGTTCAGGTGAGCCAAAACATTTCAGCATCGATGACATATTTATTCACTAACTTTCACACTTTCAGAGGGGCTGGGAGGCAATTTGCAGCAGTCAGTACCATGCCACGGGCCAGTATCCACGACATTTTGGTAAGACTTGTATCTCACGATCTGATCAGCTTTTGGGCTAACTATTTTTTTTCGCGTTGTCTTCTATCAGAGATCTGACTCGGTAGCAGCTTTCCAGTCGTATGAAGCGGATCTCATCAACGCCTCAACCATGGTGATTAGACAACGAGGCAGTATTTCGGCAAGCAATAACGCGCCAGCTACATCCGATGAAAAAAATCTCGCGTCGCCACCATCCAGCTATTTAAGTTTCCCGAGCGTCATATAGCGTGAAAAAGACGGGTGCTATATTGCGGCTTGTTCGCAGCAGCGGTAGCTGCTGCCACCAGGGAATCCAAGCGACTTTCTACCTTCCGAAGTCGGTTGAGTGTGGATTTCTGCTCTTGACGAAGTGATGATAGCCATATTTCTTGACACTGTTGCATCCCCGTTTCCGGACTGACGTAGTCGCCAATCGACTTCTTCCGAAGCTCACGTTGAATTGATGTGGACATATAGAGGCTGTTACAAGCTGACAGAGTATTAGTGTACTTAAGTAATGTTACACGCCCAGGCAAGAAACTAAGCTGCCAGAAAAATATTTACCTTTTCGATATGAGCTGGTTCCAGGCTTAACGGCATAAAATCGCCGCCATGCAACTTGAATCGTGCCTGCACACGCATTTTGTAGCTCACACTCGTATTGATGGCGCCGCAACGAGTAAATAAAACGCTTGTCCCGCTCATCGAGACGTAGTAGAGCGAAAAGGGCTGCACTCTACCATATTATCAAAAAAAAGTAATTCATGAGTGCCATAAGCATACAGGACGCTGTTGAGACGTACCAATGCTGCTACGAGCAAAATTCCAGTAACCATTCCACCAGCGACAAGGAGAGCTTGACCAGCAGTTGTTAGAGGTACGACATCACCATAACCCACCGTAGCCATCGTCAAAGCCACAAGCCACGCAGTGTTAGAAAGCGGCGCTAGAGCTGGGTTTACCGGTGTCTCCACGATAGTAATTGTGTATGATGTAATCACCAGCGTGCTCAGGAAAGCAGCCGAAAGTATTCGAAATGGGTGCGACTGGAGGAAACACTTGATCGCGAACAAAGGAGTCATTGTGTCCACGCGATGCAGCGCCCCCAAGTACGATGTGTGGTAACTGGACAATAAAATGAAGGAAAAAAAGTGTCAGATAATCGGAATGATGCGAGTGGCATCATAGATAAGGCAAAGCGCTGCTACCTTGCGAAGCTGGACAAGTTCCGAACCACGCGTGGAATCATATACAGTCGTAGCATTGAAATCAATCCTAGGACCTCGAATCTGCAAAGGTACAGCCGAGAGCTCGTCACTTACGTCACTAGGTCAGTATGAGCAAACCCAAGGAGGGTACGTACGGGTAGGAGTATTCAAGGTAGCAGCTACCATCTTTAACCACAAACGGCGCGCCACACGATCCACCATCCGTGTAGTACTTCCATTCTCGAACCTCAAAACTGCCACTGGTTCCAGGCGGGACGACGATAGCACACGCGCCGAGTTCCAGGGCTAGTTGCAACAACTGCTTGTGCATCCGGATTAAGGAGACATTAGGTGGCAAGATATTGCGGCGAATCAGGATACGGCGCTTTATGATGAAGCGCCAGAAAATAAGACTGAACAAGAGCTTGGTCAGAACAGCGTTCGCTATACGCAGCGCAAGCTTGAGATTCTTGCTGGTAACGTATTTGATATCCAAGATAACAAGTACCACTCCAACCTAGCAGCAATAGTCATGAAGGTTCACTGTTAGTACCACCAATGCGTTGAATCACGACTACACTGTAAATCATGGACCACGACTCGTGCTTCTCACCATTGCGATGGCACAGGTCACGTTCTCCATAGTATGTTGCCGCTCGTACATTTGTTGGAGAGAGTACACATCCTGCAGAAATGAAATCGTTGTTAGCATTTGTTCTACGCTCTACTTCAGTATCTTCCGGTGGAGAATAATGATACCTGGATGACATGTTTGGCGACGCGTAGGTTGTCGCCTGTGGGTGGCAGGTTCGGCGGCAGGTATCCGATGCTTTTGCGGCTTAGCAACTGAACATCCGAGGCTTCGCTGGGTCTTCTTTGCTGCTTGAAGGCGTCCTCCACCTGCAGCTCCACGGCATCCCGCTCCGCATCAAGCCGCGAGCTTCGCCGCCGTGCCAACATTCTGATATGGCTGTAGACTACAATTATTGATTTCCAAACAAAATCATTTGGAGGTCTGATTTAGCAAATCGGGAATCGTAAAGCTTTTTTTAAAAAGCAATCACAATGGTAAATCCGACTGATCTTAAGGTTTTTAAGCTTAAACTTAAAATCAGTGGTGGTGCAGGTAACGCACGTGGTGAGCGACAACTCGTTCCGGGCGTGGGTGGAACGCGGCACGTCATCGGGTGCACTGATGCTAGGCTTGTGCAGCGTGGGGAGTCTCTACGAGAAGCTAAAGGTCGCACCACTTGAGTTGGGCGCTGACCGCCGCCACGCTCGCCGCCATCCTGGTGGAATTTGAAGAATCCAAGGGCAACAGCTATTATACCTGGTGCATTTCAAGTCGCTGGCGCATCAAAACAAGGTCAATCGCTTAGACAACACTGGGTGGTTCTTGGGCGTGGCCTCGTCGCCGTTGCTGGGTCTGACAAAGGCAAGGGCAGTTTGTTCCGTGTTATGGTCGTGCATTTGTTTAATCGCTCCGGTATATCATGCATCTGTTCCGCAAGAAGAGCAGGTCGTTGTCGTCCTCCTCTTCCTCATCGGCCATGGGCACGCTGGACTTCTCCGAGCTGCAGTTGGGCCGGCCCGTGGGCGCCGGGCGCTCGGGCTCCACCTT
>JAHQIV010000629.1:0-18218 GCA_030463285.1 Phytophthora europaea
TGGATCATCTCGACGTTTGTGACTGTCGAGCTGGCCGGACTGGGCAACGAGGCAGCAGTCTACGGCCTGATCACCACGGTGACGAACGTCGCGTCGCCCTTCGCATCAGCGCTGACTCTCGTGATCGACGCCCCGTTCAACATCACCAACGCTCGAGTCCAAGAAGACGACTACACTATTCGCAGAGATCTGACCTACACCATCATCATCATGTACGCGATGACAATCTTCGCGTGGGTCTTCCTGTTCCTGCTGCCCAAGCAAAAGGAAGACACGCAGCGACTGCTGCGCAAAGGTGGCAAGAGCAAGCTCATCGGCGGTATCACGGTGTTCTACCTGAGCTTCGCGATCGTGTGGTCCGTCATGACCAACATTATGGCCATCTTCACTAGCACCTCGTGTCTTGTTATTGCTGGTGGCACTGGCTGCTAAGGTGACTTTGCACGGTTATCGAGTTGCATTTGCATTTATACTGAACAAGTCGTTGCTCTCAAGCTGAAGTGGTTTAATCCAATGAAATCCTTCGTAGTGGCTCAAATGGTCAGTTCTCTGAAATTTATTTCAGAGTCTACTACGGATACCATTTTCCGCGTATAATGCATATATAAGATGATAAAGCCACCCTCTATACACTTGTACAACAGTTTTTATTAAACAGATGCACTCTTAAATATGATAAACTTACATACTTTCGAAAACACATCTGACTGTTTAAATCTTTTATACATCAATGTATAAGATGAACAGGTATGGTGCACGATCAACCTAAAATATCTTTTATAATTAATACCTGTAGTCTTCTTGAATCACCCAGGTGAATGTTGACCCTGTCGGCGACGGGCCCATCTTCGTGCAACATGAAAATGTAAGTAATTTATGTAGAAATCTATTTCGTGGATTTTCCTCGGGATTTAATCAACTCCTTGCTGATCCCACTGGGTTATTTGTACTGTTGCCACAACCACCCAGCTAATAAAACCAGTCGGCATCCGTTCTGACGGACCGCGCCATGCGCTGCAGCGCCACGCCCAGCGCCGCCACGCGTGCACCCCATTGGCCGCAGCCCGTGCGCTGTCTTCTGCTTCCTCGGGTGATATCAGCGACGCGGAGTTCGCACTGGGTGTGAAGTACCTGCTGGGCAAAGCCGACAGCGCAGACGAAGTGGGCAGCGCCGCGTCGCCTTTGTGGCCTTCGTACTGCAGCATTTTCCCATGAAAGTCGTCTTCAAACTGGTGTTTTTCAAGGATTTTTCGACAAAGCTTAAAAGCTGGCCCGCTTCATTAAAGGCCGCCGCGGTCTGTGGTCACGATTTCGAGATACCCAGAAGCTACTCAAAACGAAAGGAGAAAAGCGTCGCCGACTCTCTTTGACGGTGGCAACACGATGGTACACTCACGAAAGATGTGTTGCTAATGTGGTTCAAAATCGTGATGTCATCGCTGCAATTTTTTCTGACACTACTTTCCTCAACAACTACAAGGGATCTGAACTTGACGAGGCGACAGCAATTTCAAAGACGAAGACTTCTGGAAGAATGCATCTGTTGCAGTGAAGCTTATTCGACCGATAAACACAAGTCTTGCGGCATTCGAGCGTGACGACTGCAGTATTTCGTTAGTGTACCATCAATTTGAGCGGCTCTGTTCTCACGAATGCTACACGAAGCATTTGGAAGGGTCCAGCGAGGAGGTTCAACTGCAGGTGCTTAACGCAATCAAGGAACGGAAGAAGAAAATTTGCTGGGAACCTCTCGGGATTGCACACATGCTGGATCAGACCAAGTCAATGATCGGGCACGATTCCAAGAAGACGATCAATGAAGCTACAGAGCTGGCCATGCAGTTGGGACTAGTGACAAAAGACCAGGTAGTTGAGTTCCACCAGCAACTGCAGGAATTTATCTTGGAAAAGGGCAGGTGGAAGGGTAAGGAGCGCGAAGACAACGATCGATACAACCCTTTGAACTGGAGGCCATTACCATCGAACAAGTACGCCTTGGTGCAGGAGTTTGCTCGGTTGCTGTTGTCCATTCCAACATCGTCGGCGTCAAGTGAGCGTAGCTGGAGCATTCACGGGTTCATACATACCAAGCTACGCAATCGACTCACATCAGAATGTGTCATCAAACTTGTCTTCGTGTACACAAATATTGCGCGAAAGAGCGAAGTCAACCACATCATGTACCAACTCTTTCCTGACACCTGTGATGACAGTGACAGCGATTCTAGTGACGCCACCGACAGCGATGATGATACCGTCACTGATCGTGGGCACCGTTCGTCGCCACTAGCGCTCACATCGGCAGTATTGCCGGCGACATTGTCGACGCCGACAGCATCACACGCGGTAAATGATGCATTCGCCACACCTGCGCTACCAACAAACCAAAGATGGACGTGTCGAACAGAATAGTGTCTTAATAGTAAATATACAATGCACAACGTTTAACCATTGTTGACGGAGTCCGAGGGCGATTCGTTCGTGTCGCGGATGTTGTGCATACTAGTGTCAATTCCTCCGGCCCACTTCGATATGCACGCGTACTGCTTGAGCGTGTCGTAAATACCCTCGCTCGAGTCGTCCTACATGGCAACGCATAATCTACTGCTCGAAATGTACGCAGCGATCTTAGTATCCATCTTCACATTGTTTAACAACGCGGGTGAACGAGGTGACCGCGAAGTCCGGAAGGTCCACAAAGTCGCGGAACTGCAGGTCAGTGAACGAGAGCTTGTCACCGAGGATGAACTTGCCGACCATGAGCTTCTCGAGCGTGAAAAAGAGCTTGGGCACGGCCTCCTCGATGATCACGTTCTTCTTCTGGGCCTTATCGGTCTCGTCATGGTGAAGTCAACGAAGGGGTCCTCCAGGTCGACAAGCGAGCACGCTAACATGTCGACCTGCGGCGCCTCAACGGGGCTGCTCGGGTGCAGGCTCGAGAGCTTCGAGGCGTAGTGAACAATTGTCATACTCTGCGCGTACACGGCGTCTTCAACCTCCATGACGGGCACCTGGCCCAACGGAAGCGTCGGCCTGAGAGACTCCACTCTCAGTGAGAGTCGCAAAGTCAGTGTAGGCCAAGCGCTAAGTGCTACGCTTATCCGTGAACGCTTCGCCGCCGTAGTTGATGATCATACGCGTGAGCTCAGCGCACCCCTTGCCGTCAGCAGTAACAGTAAGCACGACGACAGCAGCAGACGCGACGTGCCGGCGTCGATGAGCGTTGGCGTAGCGTGCGTGAAGAACATCTGGGGCATGACCTCGTATGTGTGCAGCGCCGCATGCATTACTTTTCTTGTGGATGCCCAGCGCCACGCGCATGATCATCTACTGGGGGCGCTCCTCGACTTTGCCGTTCACGTGGAAGAAGTAGCCCCGCTCGAGCGTCTTAACGTCGTACTGAATGTCCTGGTCGTAGATGATGTCTGAGTTCAGCTCGTCCTTGTGCTGCATCACGATCGCGAACACGTCGTCGGCGATGAGCGGCGCTCCAGCGCCAGTCCCTTCACGTGCGTGTTCTTGTGAAAGACCTCGATATTGTCGCTGTAGACCTTGTTCGTGTTCTTGTGCAGATTGGAGACCGCGATGCGCGCCGCCAGCTTGGAGAAGTCTGGGTGCTGCGTGCTCTGGTGCGCGGCCAGCTCGCCTTCTGCCTTGTGCATAATAATGATTTGAAGCATTAAAATCCGTTGTTCATCGTTATTAACCAATAATAATCGTCGAATATAAATTAATGGATATTAACGATGAACATCGATTGCCAACACTAGCGACGACACCATCGGACGCACCGGGGGGGGGGGGGGGACGGAGCCCGAGCCAGGTCAGCTTGACGGAGAACGGCAAGCCTCGAAAGACTCCAATGCGCGTCCTACAGACGGTCAACGCAACAAACAGAAGTCTTATACAGCGGCAGTGCAAGGGGATGACCCGATACTGCCGGTGAAGGCGTCGCCTCTGGTGACCAAGGTGACGGGAAAATGGTCGCCCAGAGAGCGGCACGCGATACTTAGCACGTTGAACAGGACTTGGCATGTATCGATGGCCTCGGCGGAGACTACCCTCAACATCCAACTACGGCAGGTGGCACTGGCCACTGCGAAGGTCAGAGCTGACACTGCGCTGCGACCTTTCACCCCGATGGAAACGGAGGCTATGCTAGCCTATCTGAACGGCACTCTGGAACTCCCCCACGTGCCGACATTCATTAAGGCAACACTACCACTGATACAGCGGGCCATGATAGAACAATTTCATGAAACGCACCTCGCAGTCACGCTGACAGCGGACGTCGCGCCAGCGACAAAATTGCGAAAGAGCATGACTCACAACAAGCTCATCGCCCAACTGTATTCCGCCAACGTGGACTCTGCACGTGGCAGACAGATGATCGACATAGTTATGGAAGACGTGAAAATACTACAATTTGATGGTATCCAGACCTTGAAGTTTGTATTCAATTCTAAACGTGTTGCAGCGATGTACAGGGGACTGGCTTTTCGTCTGAATGGGAGCTGTATTGAACCCGAAGACTCGGGGGTCCTCTCGACCCCTCTTGTGTACGAACCGGCCAGGCTTCATCGACAATACGCGCTGAAAGTATTTGGGGCCGAACAATTAGGACTGGTCGTGCTGCTTACGGCTTTAGGGCAGATACCGGGGGGTGCAGGTGGTGGACGCGGAGAGACCGAGGCATGACTCAACGGAAATCATTGATAACCGATACCTGCTACTACGTTTCGACGAAGAACAATGTCCGTCAGCGCTCCAAGGGGTCACCAAGTTGGATCAATGGAACGCTGGTGACGTTGCATCACCATGTAATGCACCAACGACTACCATGTGGACGATGCTACGCACCTTATCATACGACTGGATTTTGCAGGACGAAACCACACCTCTTGGACCGACAGCAGGCCAAATTCAAACGGACTTACGCTGGGCCGGCAGTCTCCTACGCAGTAGGACAGGCGGTACAGTACCGTCATACTGACGGAGAAAGTCTAACCAACTTTCTGGATACCTTACAAATGGACCTAAAACGGCGCTGGTGTCCAATGCCCGGATGTCAGGGGCGGCCGACAAGGCGATCCTCATTTCAAGCGCACCGGCTGACCCGAGTGAGAGTCTCGGAGTGTCCTCAGATGCCGTTGCCGCACAGAGTGAGACCCACGTGCCCAGGGGGCAGGTGGAAAGACAGACACCGGAGGAAGACGGTTTCACACCGTCACCAGCAGGCGCAAGAGTCAAAAGATGGACACCGGTCCGACCGTCCACGGAGCGGGAGAGTAGGACCCATCGTCTACACGGCAAACGGGAGTAGGCACTACTCAAAAAGTTGCATCGACGAAGGAGCCAGGAAGTCCCAGCATAGCGGACGCGGTTATGGCCAAGAATAGGCACGACCGGTCAAAGGATCACCCTGGCAAGCATTTCGGGGTTCAGCGGGTCCAACGCAAGCCTCGAACTCAGCCGACGGCCCAGGGCCCGAAATTCAGTACATTCCAGAAGGCCCGTGCACGGGGTCGATTTGCAGTACTAGAGGAGGAGGAGGAGGAGGTTTGTGACTCAGATGACTCGGATGGCCGAGACGAAGCTCCTTATGCCTACGAACCCGGGGGTCAACCTCTGGCGATCTCCGGGCACGGACAGAGGAACGAGGGTGAGATGTTGCCGGACACACCAGGACACTCGTCTTCAAGCCGGGTAGTGCTGCCCCCCAGTGAACCCCCCGCCCAACTTCTGACTGCAGCACTGACTGCATGGACGGATGCTACCAAGAGGGACGGAGGACAACAACCACTCGGAGGGGTGGATGAGGAGATGGCAAGTGAGGAAGAGTCGGATTTTTCTGGGTACATTGGGTCCTCAGCCCTATCCTGCACACAATCGCCTTCACATACACCAGGGTCGGAGTACCCTTTTTCGCTGGACCAAGCAAGTGTAGCCCAAGGTTGGACAGGGGGACCAAATCAGGCGTTTAGCCCCGCTCCTCAGAGAGCACGACCACACAGTCGCCTCAAGCCACGCTGAGTTAGGATGGGTTTGCCCTTGAGAAAACCACGCCGGCCCCAGGGATGCCTCAACAACTACCGGTGTTCCTACTTCCCTTTAGGGGGTCCCTGACTTCTGTACCTGCAAACGGTCAATGCGCGTACACTGCGTTATACGCATCCACGACCTCAAATGAGGAGACGAAACTCAAATTCACGGCGGAAGTCGTCAAGGGAGCAAACATTAACAAACGCAGCATCTACACACTCATGATGGCAAATCTTGCCAACGATGTGAACTGCCAAGTAGTGGATCCATGCAGGGAGCTGAGACGCCTCTATCCTTCGCAAACACCGCCACAGGACGTTACAGTGGCTACAGCAGCCTTGTACAGTCATTACGCACAGGAACACGTGCGCACTGTCAACACGCACATCCCGTCTGCCTTTTGGGCGGGCACCGCGGGCGATGTCGCAGTACCTTAGGGAACCTTTGTTCGTACTGGACGTGGATTCGCATAACGACGCCCATGTACAGCGTTACTCCTACAAAGACTATACCCTGACCAATGGAGACACCCACGAAACAGGCTGCGGTGGGGCGATGGACGACAGAACAGCCAAAACAATGCTGGCCCATTATGCTAGTCGACATGTGTTACCGGTCTTTTTAGTGCTGAAAAGACATGAAGGACACTTTTACGGGGTTCATCATGGAGATCTAGCGGTCAAGTGGTGGGACACGGATTTCGCAAGGGCGAATTGCTCGTCGCACTCGTGGTACTCAGAAGTAACTGCTCACATTGAGTACGGTCTAAGCAGGGTGGCGGATACCGATGTGATGATGGAGGACGATGACACACAGTAATTATCGGGGGCATGGAGCGTCGGGACAGACTAGACGTGGTACATGGTAGGTTGTGGCTCACTAAGTTGGACAGCGCGACCTACGATATCTACATATTGGAGGCTAGTCTGCACGGGGAAGCTACTCGTCTCCAGATGAAAGCGGGTGCCAACATGACATCCCCACAGCGGGAGACACTCAGTCGAAGAGCCGACGTGGCGACGGGGACTGCCTGTCGACACCACATCTCTGCGCAAAGGCAGAGTGGCCTTGCCGGCGATACGCAGAATTCTGGATTCTATAAACCTAGAGCCGGAAATGGTGGCGGATCGGTCGAAACTTCGCGAATTACAAAAAGAAAACGACAATGCTGTCGCTGCCTGGAAACGGCAAGTACTTCCGGAGTTCAAACCGCCCGGTCCTCATGAAGGCCGGACAGCTTTCATCACTATGGTACAGTGGCTAGTACCACACAGGCTAACGCTGCACGAGCATTACCATATCCGGAGGTGGCTGCTAAAGTGCTGTCTGCAGAGTTATTAATGCACTGGGGGGATCCAGAGGTGTACGACACTCAAGTGGCCATGCTCCGTGGTCTCACGGCCGATGAGGAGTTGCCTCTCACGGCGAGAGAATACTGTAGGGCATGGCTTGCGGCATGCACGGCGTATGGTGGGTCGAGAAGGGATCGAGTAATGGCCCGGGATCCAAAGAGATGGCAAAAGCTCGGAAACATGCATGCACCTGCGCCGAATTGCGCGCGTCCCCAGGACATGATTGAATCCATTTGGACTACGCTACACGTACTTCCTACAGTGGTATGGGACTGGAAGGAGACGCCATGGGGACGGTATCCACGACCTCAATTGGGGATGTCTACCACCAACATCCTATCCTGCAGCAAGTCTGCGAGCACATCACCGATAGGGCTGAATGGGGGGACCTCGGTGCAACTTCCGACCGGGCTAACTTTGGAAGACAGACTCGTCTCACTGGAGACGGGTCTAGGACCCAACACGCTATACTAAGGGCACTCAAGCCCTACAACCGGCCTTCGACATTGAACCAAGTCGAGGGCCACAGCTCAGCGCTACTGTTTTGCACAACGGGATAGCAGCGCCGGGTCGAGGGAGGAGAAAGCGGGTGACGACATCGCATACCGCCTTCAGTAGAGGGGACGATTCATGAGACAATAGATTTGTTCACGGCGGCAAAAGTGGCTGCTACCTCAGACCCGGTCATGGAAAAGGCGCTGGCACTACTCTTAGACTTCCGCAAATCCTATGACTCTGTGGATAGAGATTTGCTTTACGATGTGTTGGAATGGCTGGGCTGTCCCAGCGATTTTTGTACAGCTATTCGGAGGCTACATGAGGGGACCAAAGTCCGCTTCTTGGCAAATGGATTCCGGTCACTCTGGGTCCAGGTCACATGCGGCATACGACAAGGGTGCCCACTGGCCCCACTTCTTTTTCTTTTTGTCTTGGAGGCCCTTTACCGACGGGTCGATTCAGACACATTGGTAAAATGCATTACTTTACGCAGCAAGGTGGGTCCGTACAGCTTAAGGTCGGCGGGTACTGCCAGTTACGTCAGATCACCGGCAGAAATCCCATTCATCCTGAACATTACACACGTGTTTGCTACGGCCTCAGGTCTGCACCTGAATGCAGAAAAAACACTGGTTATTGCATTAAACCCAGAGGCAATTGCATCTCTGCCAATGCTACCGGCTCCACTGAACGTCCAACCGGCCACAAAACTATTCCGGTATTTGGGCATCCCAGTGGGCAGCATCCCGGACGAAGATTACACCTGGAAGCTGACGAAGACGCAACTGGTGACCAGGCTAGCACTGGCGGCAAGGAAAACTATGACGGCAGACCAGCGCAGCCTGGTCGTCCAGGCTGTAGTCATTCCCAAAATCACATTCATCGCCAGACATTGCTGGCCATCGAATGTGAAGATCGCGGTTTTTCAAACATTATCCAGAATTTTGTCTGGCATGCATGCTTCACGGACGGCCACGTGGACGGACGCGCTTGGCTGAACGCCACGTGGCCGCCTTGCCAAGACATCAAGGTCGCTTGGTGGTCCCGGATCTGAAACTGGAATTGCTAGCCGTGCCGACTAGCGTTTGCGTTTGATAATGGCTAGAGCTTCTTTGCGTATGGAGACCTTCCAAGCGTCCCACTTGCTAGCCCATTCGGCAGCATCGGGGGTGTCCTCTTGCAGTTCCTTTAGAAACTCCTGTAATCGACTTCGGATCACTGGCACTACGACCACCTTCACCGTCTGAGGCGGTAGGTAGACTGTCGTTGGTTTGCGTACCGGTCGGTGGGGCTTCTGAGGTGGAGCCTCACTGCGCTGTGGTCCGCCCGCGTACCCGTCCTCCTTACTTCTACTGCCGCTATCCACTCCACCATGGGTGCTGATACATACCACCGATCGAGGCGGGCGGTGGCTTCCACCCCGCCACGGAGTGGATACCGGTACGTGTGGGTTTGTTCATAATATTCCGCCATGTCCAGATGCCCCACATCATCGGGGGGTGCCAGCGCATCCACTAGCCCCCAATGTGCTACCAAATTCGCCATAGCAGGTGAATCATGTGATGAAACCCTTCTGAGCCAGCTGCGATCCAACCTAGGATCCATGGTGCAGTTGAAGTCACCTCCTACAACAATTTTGGCCACCTTTGGCAATTCGAGAGTGCTGAGATGCCTGTAGTATGCTTCTCTGCTTCTCGTCTTATGGGGTGCGTACACACACATGAATAGTATGGTGCTTCCAGTGTAAACCCCCGTGATTCCCATAAAATGACTCGTCCATTCCTTGACCAGGCAAGGCTGTGGCGCCTCTAGTTGTCCGTAGGGGTGTGTTAAAATAGCAACTCCACCCTTACGGGTGGAGGAAGGTGCCCAGTAAGATAACACGTTGCCTGGCGCGTTCGGGCGGAAACCCAATGCTTTAGCATGTTTCCCCGCATGAGTCCAACTTCTTCCGGTTCGACGTGTGTTTCCTGTAGAAACACTATGTCCTGTCGGCCATGACCGTTTGCCTGGCGGAATGATCTGAACATTTCGTCCTGATGCGTCACGCTGGAGCCAAAACCATTGACATTGAGCGTGACGCTACTGAACGTGCGATCCTGACGGTGCAATGGCCCTGCCGTCGGGTGTTGTGCCTCCTCCGCTTTCCTTTCCTCCTTTTTAAATCCCGTCACCTCTACCCTGCGTGCCTGTTGAAATTCCTTGTGCACTTGTAAGGATCTCTGGTGCCTAGAAACTTTCTGGAAGAAATCTCCCAGAACCCGTTGTCTAGGCGCCGGAGCGCCCTTGGTCCTCTGGCGCTGTGCGCTGCAAGACTCCTCTCTCTGGCCGTGACCAGAGGTAGTAGATGGCAAGTCCCCCCCCCGTGGCGTCCTGGTCGAGTTGCTGTCTGATGGGGTACATCCGCCCACAACAGGTTCATCCCATGCGCTGTGCAACCTGTGCAAATAATTTGTTGACGCTCTTTCCGGACAAGCCTCCACGCCTTTTTCATATTGGCGGCATTATCAGTCACAATGGCAGCGACTACACCAGCCCCAACATGCTCTTTAAGCTAAACTATTGTGGAAAGAATAGTAATGCGATTTAGCGTCCTGAATGCACCTCGGCCTTTGAGTTGACGGACTTCCAAAATACTGGTGGCATTTTCGGGTTCACAAACACAAAATTTATGGTCCCGTCGCCGTTCACATTCGACCAGCCATCCGTAACGAGATCCCACTCAGTAACTCCACACATCAAAGCAATATTTTGAGCCAACGCACGCGCAAAAATCGTGTCAAGCAGACGGCCAGAAAGTTGACGACGAGAAGGAAGCTTGTAGTCAAACATTGCCCTAAAATGAGGTTCATCAATTACTCGAATGGAATCCCAGTAGCAATAAATCCCAGACCAACGCGCAGGAAATTGTCTTCTTCGCGTTGCTTGAGCGACTTGGCTGGAGATGCCCGTGCTCGCTTTCGCAAGCTCATGCGCTCCACGGCACTTTGGGGTGTATGGAACAGGGTCTTCTGGACACTTCGGGGGCTGCTGTCCCTTTTCCTAGATGATCTTGCTGGTGTCAATAGCTTCGCGGCTTTGTGATGGCGACGCTGAGAATCGTACTCAGCCCATCGCGCCTTCGCGCTCTCTTCGACTTGATCAGACTTAAGTACATGACGCAGCATGTTGCCCGATGGCTGCGCATTTTTCACTACACTGCAGCATGCGTTGCAGCTGGCGTCGGGGTGCGGCTTCCCACCTTTAACACGAGCAGCCGTAACTTGAAACAGTGCCCATATTGCGTGCTGTGGTGGGGCCATGGTCGCAGAAATGCCTCTCAAGCTTGCGTCGTCCAGCGCGTTGTCGGTCTCGACCGCGTAGACCACCTTGGAAACTGCAAGTACGTTGACGACGATCAGGAGTACGTGCACACGGTGGTGTACGGCGACCCAGTCGGGTACGAGGAAAATGGGCAGTGGAGCCAAAGCTTCTTCCACAGGAGACCGAATATGTTGTGAGAGCACGGCTGCACCCTTCCTTGGCTTCCTTGTTTGCTGTTCTGTGACGGCAGGAAAGATCGCGCGAGGGACTTCAAGCTAGCATCACCCTTCCGTCACCTGGATGCTCCGCTTTGTAAACTTTCGATTTTCAATCTTAATTTCAGCGTGAATAACGCATGTAAATGATTCTAAACGTTAATATCATCGATATTAACTGTGAATTACCAAGGCTAGTCGTCACAGGCGCGTGGGAAAGAGCCTCGCTAGATGCCGTCGGGACTTACAATTGGTGTGGCCCACCCAGTCCTTGTGACTGGAGCAGGTCGGCTGGTTCGCTGTGGCCCTCTCCTGGAGTTGAGTCCGACCTCCCTTGTGGGGAAGCTCTCCCGTCCGGTGGGTCGGGTGGCGTGCGCCCAGGCCCTCTTCGTGCTCGTGCCTCCTGTGCCGCCATTTTTCCTGGCGCCGGCAACGCCGCTCGTTTGGGTGACGATGCAGCTACTTGCTCCTCGCTCCTCGCTCCAGAGGGTTCCTCGCCCCAAATCCTAGACCCGGTGCCGGGGGAAATCGGAGAGTAGAGTTCTGGATCTCCCATCAGTAGCTCGGGTGGCACCAAGTCAGCTGGGAACAGGCCGAAGGCGTCGCGAGTCTGCAGATCAAACTGCGCCTAAATAGCACGAAGCCATTTTGGTTCCGGTGAATGATCTTGTTCAATTTTCTGCTTGTCCTTGTCGCCAGCATGCGAGTTAGTATCTTATAGTCAGAATCCAACAACGCCAGAGGACGGTAGTTGAGTGGGTTCGGTTCTGCTCCTCCTTTCGTGAAGCAGAAAATGTCTGCCTCTAAAAAGGAGGATGGGAAAATGCCCTTCTCATACCAACAGTTCATCAAAATAGTCAAAGTCGGAATTAGCAGCACTGCTAGATCGCGGTGCCAGTCGTTGCCCAGCCGATCCGGCCCGCAGGCCTTGCCTACTTTAGAAGCACCAATGGCCGCCGCCACCTCCTCTTCCGTAAAGGGTTCCGTGAGATCTTCGAGGTCCTCCGCATGCTCCCTATTTGGGCCTGACCAACCGAGAACGGCTGTCCTGGCTTCCACCGTGAACCCCTTTTGTTGGAAAATGGGAGTCCACGCATCTGCTAGCGTATCGGCTTTGTCATGTACCCTTCGGGCCGAATGTCCAATCGCCGCATCCAAACGGTGGATTTCGTTGTCCGCGTATTTTGTACTGACCCTTCTAAATAAGGCCTTGGTGGTCTTGCCCACACCATAGCCATCCTGGCGAAAAAGATGTCTTTGATGGGCCGCCGCACGTTTGCTGGTGCATTCCTTACTTGCATTTCGGACCCGTTGCAAGGGGGACCCTCCGCGTCCTTCTTGTAACGTGAGTACGTCCATGGCTTCGGTGATCGAGTCCACCGACGGTTGCTGTCCTGCCCTAGCTGCCCTAAGCCTACTTTCTTGCTTTAACAATCACCGTATCTTTTGGTTGTAACTGGCACGCTGCAGTCACAGTGACCAAACGGGCATTAGATGCATAGTTGGACACGTTAGTAGTGGGAGATGTGCTTGCGGGCAACTGCTCATCTCCCGCGGGTTTTCCTCTCTACGTGTCACCGAGACACACACCACCACCGCTGAAAGGAAAAAAAATACTGTGCAAATTTATGAGCAACGGGTGCCCTCCTGTGTAACTCATACGGGGGAGTGACAGCGCACCCGGACAAGGCCCTAATGGTGCAAGCTCTCCACTGCTCGTTGTATTTTCGCGGCCCCCTGGGGCAGTTTTGGAGAGGCCGACGACTACGTGTCGACACCTCACCTTTAAAAGGACCGCTGTGCAGCAGATACACAGAGGCTGAGGCGGGCATTCATGGAGAATTCTGCACCGAGTGGCTACCTTACGTGGTGCTCTCGGATATGCGTCTGTACTCGGAACGAGGAAGGGTGGTCTATCCGAACACCCGATTTAGGGCTATATGCCGGAGAGGAACTCTACTCAAAGACGTATTACATTGGACCTGGAAACAGACTGGGGGAATGCTGGTCACCGTACTCAGCCGCCCGTTCACCTCGGCCGTCAGAGGACAGGTCGGGTATCTTATCCTACTCCTACTGCTAAATTTCCCACAACTGATGTGGCCCGGGGACCACAAAGGGAGCATACGATACACTACTAAGGGCGAGGAAGAGGCCCCCATTCAACGACAACTAGCGGCGGACAGGAGCTTCATGGGAGTGCCAACGCCACAGACACGGATTAAGGTACCCAGGCTGATCAGGTCACACAGAGACTTGGTCACAAACATGCAACAGGACGTGGAGCGGAGGGCCCAGATCTCAACAGTGCATCCACACCCCAGACTTGCAAGAATATGTCTGTGGGCAGGATCCCACCGGTGGAAGACTGCGACGAAGACCTTCAAAACTGCCCTTGGCAAGGCATAATTTGCTAAAGGGCTTGCATGCAGCCAAACCCGCCAGAACCGGTGGAAGTTGTTGAGCGAACCAGCGGCATCAGGACTCGATGCCCTGGAATGGAAAAGGATTAGACAGATAGTGGGGCTCAATCCCTGGGGGGAACAACTACTACTCAGGGTTAAGCACCACGCTTTCAGCACCTACAACCCGGTGACGGCTGGATTTGACTGTCCACACACTGGGTGCATCCGAACCGGGAGGGTGGACCTCTATCACATCTTTTGGGAATGTACTGCGGCAAGAACATTGAGAAACATTCTAATGTCGAGATGAAAGGCAGTGGGTCTAGAGACGGACGTTACTGAAACAGCAATATTCTCGCTCACATTGCCATACATACCATTAGGTTTGATGACGGTGACGGGTAGGCTACTCGCTGCAATGACTACAGACCAGGTGGATCTGGTGGGGGGAGGGGGGCACAGCCGACAGGCTGGTGGACCACTGCTGGAGTCTGGGTGCCGCGCACTACCTGCTGGCTGTCTGGAGGTGGCGGGTTGCACATTTTGACGCCCACAATGACGTCACGGAACGTTATCATGCGTCCTGTCTACAAAATAGACTCAGACAGGGGTATCTTGATGTCACCAATGACTACGAGACACTGCTGCCTATTACTATTACGAAAAAGATCAGTGCCGCAATTTGCGGCGGGCTGGGACCAGACCTGACAGGGCCCCCCATGCTCCCGAGCAGCAGAGAAATTTGCTACTTGGTTGCGGTGGCCAGCATCACCGGCGGAGACCTAAAGAAGACGCATAGCGGTACAATGGTAGTGCAAGTCCACCCATTGTCGGGCACGTTCAAAGTGCAATATGCAGCAAGCGACGAATACGTCGGCGAAGGGTATCTTGGGATGCTCAAAGGGCTCAGAAGATGTCTCCACCACAGTTGGGGTGCGGTCCACGTCATGGGAGACCATGTCGACGCGCTCAGGCTGCAAGCACGGCGAGCTCCGCCGAGATCTCGGCACCTCAAAGGGCCATATTGGAAGACCAGAAGGGTGGCCGACGCAGCGTCAGTGGCCAGCTGGACCACAGCTACCCGGGAACACAACCAGAAGTCACGAAGGCTGGCGAGTATGGCAAGAGAGACTTCACAGAGAGTGATCTGGGATGCCAGCGCCCTACAAGATGCCGGCCGGCGCTGGGAGGGGGCGCTGACTACGGTAACCAAGGATGTTCGGCACTGGCTAACGTCGAGAGTTACACCGTCATCACTTGAAGGCAATGAGGACATGGTGTAACTGATAGGGAGGACCGACACCCTGCCGAAGGCAACAGGACGGTCAAACACTCGCGGATAGCATTCATGGCATCGGCTGAGCATGGACATTAGGTGGCGTTAGCACAGGGTAATTGACATTAATGCACCTCACTTCAAATTCAAATTCAAATTCGAGATCCAGGACACTCCGACGAGAATGGGACAAGATGAAGCCTTCGACGGCTTGCGCGTGTCGCTGCGGCGCTCTTCAGCACCTGCGGGAGCGGGATGCAGCGCTGCAAGATCAACAGGTTCGCGGAATAATGGCGAACCAAAAGCGGAAGCTGCAAGCGCGACGAGTAATCAACAAGAGGACGCTTCTCGCACGGGGGAGTTCTTCGTGGCGTTTGAGCCGAGACGCGAGCACCTGTCGATTGATCTGGATTACAACAGGGGGCATGTGCACGAACGTGGAGCGCTTGCCACATGCTCGGACGCGGCATCGAGCAGGATCACTCCAAGGCGGCGCAGCTCTTCTTTCTTGCTGCCGAGGGCGGCGTGCCGCAGGCCCAGTTGTGCTTGGCGCAGTTGTTGGAGAACGGCCAGGGAATCCCTGCCGACCGCGAGAAGGCGGTGCAGTACTACCAGTTGGCGGCGCGGGGCGGACTGCAGGAAGCCACGCACGCTCGGGATCGTCTTAGCGCACCTCACGAGACGGAGAAGTTGCCACATGCAATCCGTAAAACACATGCAGACAAAAACGACCACGTACGTTGCAGCTAACATGTACTTTTACTTGCTTGGCAACAAGACACAGACACTGGTTGGGGTTTGCTGTTGAATTCTCTTCGGTTTAACGAAACTGTGGCCTTCTCCCGGACCTGTTGCTCGCAAAAAACTGCTGGCCCAAGCCCGTGCGAATAACGAAAAAGTTGTGTGCAGCAGGCGTCGATGGCAGGTGCGCATAAGTTTTTTCTACTTCGTATAACAACTTTGATTGGTGCCCAACACGACTAACGTCATGACACCTTTCACTTTTCCAACCCGAAATTTCAGAGCTTCTTCGGGCGAAGCACGACTTTGTTTGAGACAATAGAAAGGTTTCGTAGCTGCCAGTTTTCGTGGTCCGTTCCTGGACTTGAACCGGACGCGGACCACGACCAGGAGAGCACTCTGTCAAATTTCGGTACGAATCCTACTTCTTTCCGTAAACAGCACGCATGTATAGGATAACAATGGTCGTGTCTTTCCAACTCCAAAATGAATGGTTAGCCCTTTGGGCACGCCGGACGGCGAAGCAGAACCAGTAAGGCCGTGCCCTTGCCCAGTAGCACCAGCAAGTCGTGCCATCGCCCAGCAGCACCAGCAGCACGACTTGCTGGAGTTGCTGGGCGAGGGCACGCACGACTTGCTGGAGCTGTTGGGCGGGGGCCACGATTTGCGGGAGCTGCTTGCTTGCCGTTTATCGGATGTGAGGGGTCCCGACCATTCTTGAGAAATTCGAATTCATCGGATTGTCTGGTGAGCTTTTCTTGGTTGGAGCTCCTTGTCGCACTTTTCTTAAACAGCAACCGTGAAAGAACGAGGAATAGTGCACTTCGAAAGCTCTCTAATAAACTACGGCAATTTTTCCAATTGAAAACCAAGACCGTACTTTTACAA
Source organism: Phytophthora europaea (assembly GCA_030463285.1). Taxonomy (NCBI): domain Eukaryota; phylum Oomycota; class Peronosporomycetes; order Peronosporales; family Peronosporaceae; genus Phytophthora; species Phytophthora europaea. The sequence continues at coordinate 16,721 of JAHQIV010000629.1, forward strand.
GATCATTTCTACAGTGGAGCGATTCCCGCAGCCAAATTCCTAGTCCCAAATCTAAAATTCTGCAGAAAAGGGCATCGACCAGATTTGGCGGAGGACGGGGGGGGCCTCCGCCAGATTTTTGATTGGCCCCCAGACCACTTTCAGTCTTTTCTCAGCCTTTCTAATCACGAGTCTGGGATCTACGACTAGAGTTTTGGATCTAGGACTAGGATTTTGGCTGCGAGAATCGCTCCAGTACCTTCTTTTCTATTCGACTTTCCGAATAGACAATTTCAATAACTTTGATGATCGTATTCGACTTCATTCATTGACTCGGAATGTCGGTGGTTGTCCTCTTTTGGACTTGGTCTCCCCCATCGATGAACGTCCGCGGTCGCTATTCCAAGGCAGCCTGAGTGAGTGGGGTGATATGAGAAGCTTTTGTTTTCCATCTATTTTACTTTTTTTAATTACCTGTCTACTTCTTCCAAAAACCTCCCACTACGTCAGCCATCACTGGTTGTATGTGTGTCGACTACGCCTTATACAGTAGTCACGATCGCCTGCGCAGCTGTCGATGTCGAGGCTGAGATTCCGCCGTCTTCTCCCCCTGCTTAGTTTTTGGCGCAAGGCATGCACTCAAAATATGGAACGGAAATACCAGCTAAGTCAGTAGGATTCACATCTCGACAAAGAGACGTGATGCTTCGATTTTGCGAGGAAGGAGCACGCCTGAACAGCAATGCTACAAAGTTGGCCCAGATAGACAAGAACCTATCTGCCCATCGTGTTACAGATTTGTTCCATTTATCGCGCCCGTTTTGCCAATTTGAAGGCCCAATATTAGAGCTTAGAACAAAAGTGTAGACTGATCAGGCGCCAAACCATTCATTTTTATTTTTATTTTTATTTTATGTCACTCAGTGATCGAGCAGCTTGAACGCCCACTTTGAGATCCAACAATGAATAAAGAACTTTAGACTTTAGATCATGGGGTTTTGGAACAAAACTCGATATATTTTTGGACCAGCGGGAATTCATACGTTTTCTTTCAAGTTTTGTTCCAAAACCCCAGGATCTAAAGTCTAAAGTTCTCTATTCATTGTTTGATCTCAAAGTGATCTTCATGGTGCCATGATGCTCAAGCTGCTTGACCCGTGAGTGACGGCCACGGAAATACCGGCTCGGATCATGTTGACTCGATGCGGGCATCGACCGATCTGGAAGAAGCAACGCCAGATCGCTCGTGCACGACGGCGTTAAGCTGACCCCAATGCTACCTCCTCATCCTCCCACAGTAAAATATTATTAGCATATCGACTTGCTTCGATCGCCCGCTTCGACCAGGAAAGATGCCTTCCGCACCGAACAGAAAAGGTCATGGCCTCGCCAATACGGACATCGACCCCCAACGCCTGTCGCACGTGAGTGGTGCGTCCAAGCCAAGGAACTGGATTCCGAAATTTGCCGTCTCGAGAGCACATCGCTCGAGCCAGCCCCGTCTTCGCCCCGCGCATAC
>JAHQIV010000630.1:0-18207 GCA_030463285.1 Phytophthora europaea
GCACAGCGTGCTGGCGGAGATTCCGGTGCTCAGCAAGCCTCGGTCGGTTCTCCTTCACCGTCAGCCGCGTCCGGCTCGCCTCGCGACGAGTCGAGCGAGGCCAGCGGGGCTTCTCCGATCCCAGCGTCTCCGTCTGCCTCAGCAAGCCCTCCTTCGCCTGCTGCTTCGACCCCTCCACCTGCGTCTCCGGACAGCGAGATGGACCAGCCCAGGTCGCCTAGTGGAGTTGATTCCCCTGGAGCTGTGGATCAATCCGGGTCGCCTGGCGGGGGTTCTTCGCCAGACAGTGGCGACGGGGATGGAAGTCCATCTCGGCGAGTTCCGAGGGTGGAGGGGCTTCTGACGCCTCTCAAGCTGGATCTGGCGACTCGTCGTCCAACGACGGTGGATCGCTCCCTGCGACTCCTCCTCGTTCTCCACGATCGGCCGAGGACCTTGACGCGATGTCCCCAGAGTCGCTCGAGCGTGCCATGTTCGGGTCTGAGAGCGAGGACGACGGACCTGCAGTTTCAGCCAGGGCTGCCACGCCAGCTAGGACTCCTGCCGAGCCTCTTGCGCCACCGACCGAGGGTTCGTCGGTTGTTCCGCGGCCGCGGCGTCCTCGCGTCCTCGCGTCGAGGTGACTGCCACCATCTCGGCTGCTCCCGGCACTCTGCAAACCGGGTACCTTACCTTACCTTCTGCTGGCAGTAGCGGACGTCTCGGAAGTGACGGAGGGGTCTCGGAGGGTGTCCGAGCTCGGCAACCTTTTCCTCTTGCCTGGCTTCACTGCCCCCGGCGCTCAGGAGTGCTGGTGCCTCCTGCAGAACTTGAGCGTACCCGACATACCGGCAGAGGACCCGGTCTCGCCGTGCTCCGAAGCCGGCATGACCGCGTTTGCCGACTGGAACCCAACTAACCCGTGGCAGCTGGTGAGAGTGAAACTCCCAGCCGAACCATGTACGTTTGGCCTCGGCGAATTCACCGAAGGTGTGATCATTTCTGTCCGAGGGTTTGGTCAAGCTCTGTTGGTTCGCCTCTGGCGACAATTTCAACGTACATCAACGGATCCGACCGAGAAAGTGGACCTCGGCTTCGCTCTGTGGGAGCGTCGTCATTGGATCAAGGTCTCGGCCGTGGAGGCGTATCTCGACGACTTGGACATGAGGCTCGGTCGTCGTCACCCACTGGTCGTCAAGCTTCGCAAGCTGTGAAGGGAGTTCAACCGAGCTCGCAACTACCGCGCCGAACGTCTCCGACAGCAGATGGTGAAGCGCCTGTGGACTGGCTGCATCGAGTACGATGGCGAGCCTCGCCACTTCCACCCAGAGACTCTGCTGGAGCCCAGCTACCTCCACTATTCTTTCGAAGTGCTGGAGTGGGTTCCCAAGACGACAAACTGGGCTACCGAGGTGGCTGAGCTGGATGCTCGCCCGCCTTGGCGTAACTGTTGGATCGACGACCCCGCAAGCCACCCATTCAACACCACCTTCGCCCCTTGCAACCCAGCAGTTCCGCTGTTTGTACCGCGTGGAGTGACCCGCGAGGAAGTGGCATCGTCGGTCGTGGTGGAGCCGTCGCTTCCTGCTTTGTCGGTCTCCGCGCCGTGGGTTGCCTAGTTCGCTGCCGGTGATGACACCGATGCCCCTGACGAGGATCATCGAGCGGTCAAGGCACTGCTAACCTCGGTACTCTGGCCCACGCACCTTCATCTGCTGCTCCGTAAGTCTCGGCCACCTGATTTTCTGCTTCCCCGATGTCAGCCCACGTTGCTCTGGTGATATCCGACGCTTTCTTCGTCCAGGTAGCGCGTTAGGGTTGTACTTCGTTCGATAATTCACTCGTAATTTCTTCTTTCATTCGTAGTTTGCCGTCACTGCTGTCTTCGTCATTGAGCCGATCCAAGCCTCGTTCAGTAGTCTATCATTTCCGCCGTGACGTTGTGATTCTCTTGAGGCGTCGGCCGAGGGATGAGTGCACATCCTCGTGTCTCCATCGTGATTCCTTCACATGTACATATGCAAAATTCGTTTGGTATCCTTTTCGTCTGCTACTGCGAGCCAATTGCTCCTCGCAGGCAGTTCATTCCTCGGTCGCATCCGTAGAGGGTCTTCATCCATCCTCTTAACCCGTCTACGAGCGAACTTGTCCCCGGTATCTTCTTTCATCTGTGCCTGCGAGCCGGTGGACCTCGCAGTCAGTTCAATCATCGCTGGCGTCAATCATCACTCCTCATCCGCAACTTGGGCCATTTGCAGACGTCGGTCGCTGCGCTTCTGACGCAAGTAATCATAGAGTAATCCTCCACACGACAAGTTGGATGCCGGTTCCCACGTCGGTTCGTCGTAGCCTACCCACTTCACCTTGAACTCTCGGACTGCTCGGTTGGTACTCGTCGACAACGGCGTACGGTCATCCAAAATACTTTCGACCTCGAACTCGCCTGACGGGTGGTCCGGTTCCCAGCTATCCTCGGGCAACAGTTCTTCGTCGAAATCGACTCTTGACTCCTCGTTCACTTCGGGCGCTAGCCGAACCTTCGGTCGGTCTCCAAATTCATTTACCGCTTTCAACCGGGATACGTGTACCACTGGGTAGAACCTGTAACCGCTCCGATTTGGTAACTCGAGCTCGTAAACTAACTCCTCGACCTTCTTCTTGATGCGGAAGGGTCCGCGCCATCGGTGCGCAAGTTTCTTGGTCAGACCCGGTTCCACCCGCTCCATATACAACCACACACGACTTCCTTCTTGGAACAACGATCTCGGCGCGTCTTCGTTCGAAACTTCGTTCCCTGTTGGGCTCGGTAGCGCATCTTTCTCTCGCCGTCCGAGGGCATCGTTATGCTCCTTGGCTCTCCGAGCCTTCTCGGTTGCTTGGTATTCCTTTGCCATACTGAGCGCGATCTCGTGCTGTCGGTTGACCTCGCGGCGCCACGCCAAAGCGTTTGAGGGACGACGACATCGCCTTAGGGGTTGACTGCGCGTCCCACCCGTGAACGAGGTAAAATGGAGTCTCCTTCCTGGTTCCATCTTGCGAGTTGTTGATGGCAAAGATCAATTTTTTCCGCAATCTCATCCCAGTCTTGCTGCAAGGGGTCTTATGGGTACACTCGTACCGACTGCATGACTGTTTTCACAGACCGCTCTTGCTGTCCGTTCGCCTGCGGCCGATAACTCAGCGTAGCCTGCGATCGAGATTGCATTATCTCGGCGAAGGCTTGGAAGACCTCGCTCATGAACCTCGAAGCTCTGTCGTGACGGATCAGCGAGGGTGCACCGAACCGTCGGTAGACACACTCTTCGAAGGATCGTGCAACGACTAAGGCAGTGGTGTCCGACATGGCCATCACGAACCCGGTGAACGAGCATTGGAACAACATCAGTGCAGTATTCCCTCGTCGAGAATTCGGCAGCGGGATCACAAAGTCCATGGAGACGATTTGAAACGGCCTCTCGGCCAGGACGTTTCCCGGCGAGTAACCTCTCAGCTGTGGACAACTCTTGCTCGAACTGCAGTCTAGGCAAGATCTGACATGCTTCTCGACGTCCGCGTACAGTCCAATCCAGTAGTAGTCCGCTTTCACCCGATGGTAAGTACGATTGATACCTTGGTGACCTCCCTCTAACGAGTCATGGCAAATCTGTAGCACTTCTTGGACCATCGTTGAAGGCACCACTAGACGCATCGACGTTTCAAGCTGCTCTTCCGGCCCAGACCGACGATTAGCTCCCACAAAATAGAGCACTCCATCTTCACTCAGAACGAACCGGTCCGCCATTTTCCAAGCGTCACGTGCCGACTTGTAACTCAAGCTGGCGCCTTCTCCTCGGAGCACAGCTCTCAGGTTATACCATCTCAATTCTTCGTTTTGTGCCGCTGCAACTCTCCTCCGACATTCCCCTTGCACTAGCGGGTCTACATCTTCGGCGTCTGGCGGGACCGGTGTCGCAGCTGTCAAAGCCTCGGTCTGCGGTGGTGCCTCTTCCTGCGAGTTCTGGACCTGGGTCGGCATCCCGTTAGGTTCTGCAAGTCAAACTGTGTCGCCTTGACCCATGACCGACACTTCATTGGCAAACCGGACTCGTTTCGTACTCGTTTTCGCTTGATGTCTCGTTGTAACGGTCACATGGCCCGAGGCTCGATCCTCGGTCTGCACAAAATCGAAAAAAAGTCTTCCTGCGAGGTTTCTCGCGGCTCATTGATGCTCGCAAAACACCCACCGAGGGTTTATCCTCCGTCGTTTCGTTCACCGAGACTTCGTAAATGACTTCGTTGATTCGGTTCAGTGTTATCAGTTCTGCGATCCTCGCGTCGGACGTCGTCACCGCTGATGTCTTGGTCTCTAACGTCTCGCTGGCTAGGGAGTCTGCTGCTGCGTTGAATTCTCTCACCACGTGCAGGTATTTCACTGACCGAAGCTTGGCTACAAGTTCTCGGTGGCGGTTAAGTTGCGTCATTAATGTTTCCTTCCGACACGCTATCACCCCTAGGGATTGCTGAATGGCGAGTCTCGAATCTCCGACAATAACGAGATCCGTAACCGCCTGATCGAGCGCAGCCGAGATGCGATTGTTCATGCCGGCATACTCGGCGAGGTTCACTGTGGTAGCTTCGAGATAAGCACTTGCAGCGATTACTATCGTCCACTCCGGAAATTTCCACAAGATCCAGGCGCAACTACCATAGCCACCGTGCTTCTCCGTCTTCGCCGAGCCGTCGAACGAAAGGACATATCCACAATAGGAAGTCGGTAGCCGAGCATACAACAGGTGGGGATCCAAACGAACGCTCGGTGACCCCTTGGATGGTGGGGTGACCGAGGCGAGCGACTCGTCTAAATCGACGAAGCTCGTCAGTCCGGCTTGTAGCAGCTGAGCGAACGCACAATCTTTCTCCTTCACTCGTTCGACTACTAGGTGCCACGGCGACAGCAAGACAGCGAACAGGGTGGCCCGACCGAAGAGAGTCTTGGACTTGTGCACCCAGTCGAGCGTCGAAAACCGCGTGTAGACCCGGATAGTTTTCCCTACGAGTTGGGTATAACACACCTTCAGTACAAGCAACTGGGCGAGGACCTCCTTCTCGGCCGGGTGATAGTTCATATCCGCGTCCTTCAGTACACGCTCACAGAAGCGAACGGGGTGTAGTCTTCCGTCGTGTTCTTGCATCAAGGTGGCGCTCAGGGCCCACTCGTTTGCAAACAGCGTAACGTGAGCGTCCTTGCCTCGGTCGAAATGACGCAGTATTGAAGCATATCGGACTCGTTGCTGCAACATTGCGAAGCTCTGATTAGCGGCGGAGAGGTCACCCCCTGGTTGGAAATCGGCATCATTCAGCTGATAGAGCGCCGCACCGTACACCGCAAAATCTTGAATGAAACGGCTGCAATAGTTGAGTGCTCCGAGGAAAGATTGAACTCCTTTCTTGGAGGCTGGGAACGAGAGCTCGGTCACCGCAGCGGTCTTTTTAGCGCCAGCGTGATGCCAGTCGCCGAAACTTCGTGGGACAGGAAGTTCACCTTGGACTGTACGAAAAGACTCTTAGTGAAACTGACACTAATCCGACATTCTTGGAACCGCCCCAGCAGGCGGTCTAGCGTCGTCAGATAAGCGTCGAAAGTCTCGGAGCCGAAACAGATATTATCTACGAATAATCTCCGATCGAGTACAGGTACCAACGAGGATTCGTCGGGCTCCCCGCTGAAGTACATATCCGCCAATGGGCTGTTAACGAGAGTTGCGACCGCGCTCTCGGTCGAAGCGACTTCCAACGATCCGGCCGAAGCGGACTGGGGCACCACCGACACGGCTGAACACCTGCCAAACGAGATCGAGCTGACTGACTACGCTCACGAACTAGCCTTCCTTCCCGACTTGACGGAGCCGTCCACAACGACCCTTGACTACTCGGGCCCAAACGTCCAGAACGGAGACTTGCAGGCGGATCAGCAGGAGAAACTCGTAGCGGAGCTCCTAAAGCACAAAGAAATCATGATTGCGAGCGGTAACGCTCTACCCCCGCCAGCCTACGGCGTGGTTTGCGACATCGACGTACAGGGGCATCCCCCGATCAAGCAGAAGGCTCGGAGGACCCCCTTCGGTTCCTGGGGAGGCTCTACGAGTTGTTGATGGGCCTACTGAAGGCAGGGTTAGTCTCGTTTTCGGATAGCCCGTGGGCATTTTCGATTGTTATCGGGCTAAAAAAGAACGGGACCGACATCCGCCTATGCATCGATAACAAGCGGGTGAATGCAGTGACAGCGATCATGGAGTCATGCCACTCGTTGACGATCTGTTCACCGATATGGAGGCCTACCTGTGGTTCTGCTCCCTCGACGCAACGAGTGGATTTTGGGCAGTGAAGATGACAAACCGATCCCGGAAAATCTCAGCTTTTGTATGTGCGCTGGGCCACTTCGAGTGGTTGCGTATGCCGTTCGGGCTCAAGAACGCGCCAATGATCTACCAACGGATGATCGACAACGCCCTATGGGGATTCGTCCAACCAAAGGGAGGTTGGAACAACTTCTCGGAGAAGATGCAGATCGCTGAAGCGACAGATGCTGAAGGCAGGACAGGGGTGACCGAGGCTTCGGTCACCCCGAACGAAGCTCCTTGGACCAAGTTCGAGGCTGACCGAGCCTTTTCGACCGCCATCACCGAGACGTCGGCAGCGTCCAAGCGCTCTTCATCGGTACCGAGGCGTCGGTCGTTGGCTGGTCTAACTGACCCTCCGTCAACGGTTACTTCGAGCCCTGGGCCACCCCTAGGCTCGGTCGGCACACGTGTCCCTGGTCGAGCTGGGGAGGCATCAGCACTCGTGGGCTCTGAGGTCAGAATCTCCCCAGGTTCTCCTGGGGTACGCGCGGAGTTGCTGATCTTGGTGACATCCGCGGGGTTCCGTCCCCCCGACGTCCCTCCAGTTAACCCGACCGGCGCCTCCTCGGACAACCCGGGCTCACGTTCGCCGTACCCAGCCGGACCTAGTCCAAGATCCACCGCAGCGGCGTGGCCAGGTCACCACCATCTTCGTCTACGTCCGGGTGTGCGTCCGTGCGGTCGGCCATTGCTATTTGGTCTCGGTCACGCATCCCCTGCATCTCGTCACCAGCCGAAGCCTCGGTGGGTCGCCGTAAGATTGTCCGTGGTGTAGGGTAGTCGCGCCGTTCCACGGCGGGGGGCTGCGTGGCGAGCCACTGTTCGTAGAGCTCACTCTCGCGCCCGAACAGTCTCGTCCCGGCTTTCAGCGTAAGCCGATACTTGCTACTCGCGATACTTATCCGATTCCAGCCGAGCGTAGTCTGGTTCTCAAGGTAGCTCGTCCTTGGGTACCCACAACACCACTGGTTCGTGTGCTGAGCACCTTGCTACCTTCGTGGTTACGTTCGTCAACCTTATCCACGTCGGTCGGTCTCGTTTACGCCTCGTTACCGTCGGCACTAGCTTCGTAAAGCGTCGAATCCACACCTCATGGGTTGTCCGAGACGGCTGCCGGCGGGGCAGCCGGAACTCGCGCCATTCTCGACCGGAGACGCCCAGAACCTCAGTGGGTCCTCCGACGACTTGGTCGCCGTACATCTCAGACTCTTCCAATTCCTTCGCTTTCAAGAATGGTACCATGACTTCATCCGGGAGTCGGGCTGTCCCGTGGAATAGGTCCAACCAGATGCCGACAGGCATCATGAAGTCCATACCGAGGACAACGTCCACTCCCGCGCTGTGGTCCATTACCCACATCTCGAACTCGTACGCGTGCTCCCATCCAAGCATGACCTTCACGAGAGCTCGGCCTTGAGTCTCCATGATTCCAGGGTTGATGCCCCGCCCTTCGAGGCTTCGTGGTCAAGCACCTCTCGCACTCGTAGCTTATTGGCAAAGCTCGCTGAGATCACACTCATATTCGCCCCGGTGTCGAGCAGGACCTTCGATCGTGTATCGTCCACTGCGCCCTTGACCAGCGCTCGCATTCGCTTCCTCTTGTTGTATCGTTGAGACGACAACCACCCCATCCTCTCGCCAGGCAGTAATTTTACCGCCCGACCGAGGGTTCGGCCGACCAGCTCCAACTGAGCCATACTTGTGATGACGGCCTCGGTTGGGGTGTGCTCACGTTCTCCACCACTCGTTTCGTCAATTCCATTCTCACCAGACGTAAGCCTCTGTCATCTCCATTTTCCGTCGTTTTCACATCGTCATTGTTCTTCCGATCATCGGGCTATTTGGTTTTGCCTATGAAAGCAAACAGATAGTCCGCATCAACAGCAGGTTCAGCTAGCTGTGACAGCCCGATTGGGACCAGCACAGTTTCAGTTGGCGGGCTGCCTAGTTTAAATGGCTCCCAAACACCAGGCTTTGCAGCTCTGGGGTGAGATCCTTCTTGTCGACCTTCGAACGTAGCAAACTTGTCAGTTCTCGGAGGGCGTCACACTTGCCAACATCATGCACTTGCTTGCACAACTTGCATCTCCTGTTGCAGTAGTCGACCAAATGGTAGGGGCTGTTGCACGCTGCACACGGTCCATACTGACGACGACCTTCTCGGTCGCGTTGGAATTGGTTTGACCCACTTGCTTGACGCCGGTTGTCCAGTCGGGCGAAGGTGCCCGCTGCAGCGGCTCGGCGTTCGTTGTCGTTTGTCGCATCAACGTGGCCATGAGCTTCGGCCGAGACGTTGCTCGCGTCGGACTCAGCGTCCGAATACTCCGCTCCGTTGTACGAGGTGTCTCGTTGGTGGGGATTCATCCTGGCTACCAACCGAGGCTGAAATGTTTAAGGCAGTGACTACGTCCGCCAAGGCTTCAACAAGGGTGATTCTCGACCGGCATGAAGACTCTTCGCGTCAGTCTCTGCGGCGGTCGTGATCTCGGTACCGTCGGTCGCGACCGAGAACTCCTTCTCGACTCCTCGGGCGACCTCCCATCGCGTCGGCGGCCTTCGTCGTGACTACGGTAGCGTCTCACCGAGGGTCCACGCATCGCCCGCAGGAATAATTCCGTCTCCCGAGTCACTGACGAGTGCTCGTTGAGTCGATAGGCATGGCCAGCACTCCTCCGAGATTCATCCAAACGTCTTAAAGAACGATCTTCGGGGAGAACTGCCGCATCCAGTTGCTCTTCGTCTTCATCAGTTCCAGGCACCGACCCAGCACCTTGTTGGCGGCTGGCGTGTCTCCGTTGAGCGGGAGGGGGGGGGGGTTCCCCGTCGGTCGAGTCGAAGCCTCGGTCCCCGTCAGGCGTCTTTCACGTCACTCTCGTCGTCGTCACCGAAGGCAAGTTCGGGTTTGGCGACGTCGTCCAACTCGTCAACGAGGTTTCGGGCGAGCGGTAACACTGCTCCACCCTGCCGACACTACCGCCGCCTCGGCGGCCTCGGTCACGGTGCCCTTGACTTCCCTGTCGTCGTCTTCATCGTCTTCCTTGGCGTCCGAGGACTCAAGCACCGAATCATAGTTCACCGAATGTTCGTCGATGTGCTCCATCGAGACGGTCGACGGAGACGCGAACGAGCTTCCGAAGTGAGCCGACGCTTCGGAGCGTGACTCACCAGACTTCATCGGCGTGGTTGGAGCCGCGGACTTGGTTCTCGCGCCATCTTCTCTTCTCTCTTCTCTTCGACTCCTCTTTGCTCGTTGGGCTTGAGACCTACAACAATCACGACACACAAAAGGTCACACCTATCCCGGGTCGCGGCACCAGTTGTCGTGCAGGAACACGATGAAAATCCCTCTACCGTACGGTACGAGTCCCACCAACAACACACGTCTCCCCGCAAGGGTCAACGAAAGTTGGATCTAAACCTGAGGTTCAGGAGCGATCCCTTACACCGGGTTGGTTGCAAGCCTCTGTGTACCGAGGTTGGCTTCGGTCAACCCAAAACCTGCACTAACTAGCCACGAGCGAGGGCTAGAATGCAATATAGCGCTTTCGCGCAACCACTTTGCAGTCCCTCAGATAGAAGGATACCGGCCGATTAGGCATTTTACAAAGGGGACCGAGGTAAGCCTCGGTCGGTAGTAAAATATACTCTAGGGGACTTAACCACCACCCCCCCCACACACACATAACGACACTCTCAGTGCCACTCTAGCCTCTCGGCCACGCCAACTCTTGGCTTGGCCTCAGTGAACTATTAGTTAACTAACCTCTAGTTCCCCAACAGCCATACCACTAAGCCAGGCGGGTCCAGGCACTACAATATGCTAGCTAAACTTATGTTGGCGTGTCCAGGCACTACAATAAGCAAGCTAAACTTATGTGATATCGAATTTTGACTTTGACTGACAGCCCCGCGCCGAGGTCTAACAACCTTGAACTCCGCGGAGAAAGATGACCGAGGAGTCTGATTGGTTTCACATTACCCGCACTTTAGTGCCAGCGGACTAGCTAGTGACTACAGGTCACGGCGGGTTCTAATACAAACCCCGTCGGGACCTCTGGTCAGTCCTATCCGTACCCTCTTTTTGCCCTTTAGTAGGAATCCGGACTTAGGACGAAGTCTCGTCCGGTTGTAGTGTCGTGAGGTGCGGGCAACTTCCCAGCGTCCAGAACAAACCATGAGCAAACTCGAATCGCCATACGTAAGGTCCAAGCTCGGAGGGGCTCATAGTCTTAGAGTCTCAGCTGAAAGATCTCAGCTGGACTGGACGAAGACTCGGCCGAGACCTCCAAGCTCGAACCCTTGGTCCGACGCGGCGTGTGCGCCTCCCTTGCGATCCTCTTGACAGTTCTTGCTGGGGCTACGCTTTGGACCCAGACGTCAGCCAACCACACCAACGTTGGTTCCAGTCCATTTGTCTTTAGATGTCTCCAAACGAAGCCGGCTCCCCGCTCAACAGGCCTTCGTCCTGACCCAATCTGCCCCGGGTTTTTCTTCTATGTAGACACGATACCCCACAATACACTCCACACACAACTTGCCTGCTTGCTCCAAGACCATAGACCTGGTCTTCCTTGCTTCTTCACTTCCTCCGAGCGGCTCCAGCTTAGAGCCGCGTAGACAGGTCTTCACTCGCCCCCCGACCTAGGGTGGCTCCGAGAATTGGCTCGGGTTGGGCCTGTCTTGATCCAGGGTTCTCGCCTCTGCGCCCTGAGACTTCCGCGCACCACGTCTTGACGTAGACGACACGGCCGAGCTGAGAACCACTATCCCAGGCATAGCGCCACACGAAATCCACCCAACAGCTCTGAGAACCACTATCCCAGGCGCTGTTCTGCCGAAACCTCAGAGTAGATCACCTTCTACCCGAAAATATGAAATACACGCTGGGTACAGCCGCCTAGTTCGGCCTGCTGGCGCGTAACGAAATGAAATAGTCAAATAGGCACCCCATCACACCGAGGTACACCCAAATGGTCTATATGGGGCTTGAGTTTTGATGGAGTCTCCTCAGACACCCTTTTCCGCAGGTACACACTTACTCCTGCGGCCTTCGGGGCAAATTTGATTCTGATTAGTACTTTACACATGCCAACAAAGACCTATCAAGGGGGGGGGCTCGCCGTCGTTCGGAGCGCACCGAAACAAAGGTGAAAATATCGTCTTGCGAGCGGCGCTTCAACATGAGTCTAGCCAATACCTGGACGAGCTCCGATAAGTCCAGCGACCTCAGGCAGTGACTCAGCGATGCTTCAGCGATGAGTGGCGAATCCCAGGTCTCCCATTGGCCGGCCGAGGTAAGCAATCAGGGTGCGTCGGACTGTGCCACAGCTGATTTATGTCTGTCATCACTTGATGACGCGACCCTCCAGCGTGTGACAACCTTTCGGGCATTCGTCGGCGACTAGACAAGACCCCCTGGGCTCAGATAAGATGCATACTGAGACCTTCGAAGTCAGCGTCCACCAGCGTTCACTTCTGCTGAAGTCCCAAACTGTCCGCTGAGACCCAAGATGACTACAGGACCTCGAGCCCTGTGCTTTTGCTGACCCGCGGTATCTTGACAGGCGACGGTGCAGACGTCGATGATGACCAGGACCACGGGAGCCCGTCGCCTCGAGATGGGGAGAGTTCCCAGCCAGCAGTTGAAGGCGCCACCTCACAGCCAGCCCGAGGCATGAACTTCGACGCGCCCGTTCGCATGAGCACGCGCTGGGACCGTCAGTCCGTTAACTTACTTTGGCGGGCGCGGTGCTGAGCTCGTGTGCACAACCCTGTGATATCCGAGCTCCATCATGGCCAATCCAGCCGTTCCTCGCTAAGACTCACCATCTTCCAGATCATGACTTCTGAGCTCAGTAAATCACTGCTGACGTTGCTTGAGCTCAGCCATACTTGACCTGGGCACTTTGAGCTGAGCGCGGATACTATCGACATCAGCATTCTTGAGCTCAGCGAACACCCATCAAAGCAGGGCGAGCTGAGCCCCACGTGGTTCGCGGGCTCCCAGAGTCCATCAGGTTCGAGGTGCCTCCGTTCAAACTCAGCGCGATCCCGCAGGGCCATCTTCAGCGCAGCGTGGTCATCCCATACTCAGCTCCAAATATCCGGATCACACAATCAAAGACTACTCACGTAGTGTAATGGGCCAGGATTGGCCAGCGTCCTTTTCAAGGAAATGGGATGTTCTCTGGTGTGGCCCACAATAACGGAGTTTGTGTGTTGTGTGGTCTGTGTAGGTATTACTCTAACGAGCTTTTAGGGAGAAGAAGAAAAGAAGAGAAGAAGAAAAGAAAAAAAAGGAGGAGGAGAAGAAGAAGAAGAAAAAGAGGATGAAGGTGATGATGAAGATGAAGTTGACGGAAGGATCCAAATCGGCGACACCAACCACGCCGGGAAGGTCGGGCCGCCGATCGACCGAGACCTCCTTAACGCTCGCCCTAGACTTGACGTCTCCGTTGTCGACGATCTCTGAACCGTCGCTCAGCTTGGAAGAGTACGGGTCCGACGCCATGGAGGGTGTGATGATTGGTAACGAAGACTTACGTACTAAGTATCACGCTGAGATGGAAACGTTGGACCACCAGGAAGACGCGATAATGCTCGCGGAACGCCATGGAGGCTCATACCCATTCTACCGAAACGCCGTGGATGATTTTAATGAATTGGAGATGCCGGATTTCGATTACGATGATTTTGAGGACGGCATCGAGGCTTCCGAGCTCTCGGTGCAGGTTACTAAGGGTCCTCATACGTCTAGAAAGCATCGTGCACACTGGACTGAGCGCATTACTACAGATACACGGAACGCGCGGCAACGCTTCATGGGACAGACGAGCGGTCGGCTCACTACCCGCGAGAACTCGTCCGACGAAGACAACGATGTCTATACCGACCGCGGTGACGGCTTTGACAGTCCCAGCAACGAGTGGGCTCGCCTGGACCGTGAAGTGAGTGAGGTAGAGCGGATGAATTCAATGACAAGGTTTGAGCTTGTCACTCACTTACCGCTCGCCCAGATCAAGTGCTTCTCAGGAGTCCGCAACAAGAGCGAGAGTTCGATGTGGTGGCTCCGAGCCTTCGTCTACGAGATGAAGGGAACCCACGCTCCGCCTAACCAGTGGTGCCAGGCGTTTGAATTGAGCCTTCGGGACGGTGCTCTTTATTGGTTCCGCCAACTACCACGGAAAACCAAACGCCGGTGGAAGTTGCTATCTGATGCATTCATCAAGTATTACTGCTCGGAGAATAGTTACTCGGCGAAAGTTCGGCACTATTCCGCCAACCGGGAAGGAGATGAGCACGTTTGCGACTACCTGAACCGACTGATGGCTATGCACGCAACGCTTGACAAGGATTGCCGTGACGCGAGAGACCATGTTCAACGGTATCTCGAGTCAAGTGGTGACCTAGGCCTCGCAAGACGCTTGCGTACCGTACGGGTGAAGGACATTTATGAGTTAGAAGACGTGGTCAACGACATCCTGAAGGTGGGGGAGCGTGTCCGATTCCGCGAGACCTCAGCTAACACGCCACGAGGACGTGAACATCAGCGCCGACGCGATAGTAGGCACACCGAGGTTTCGCGCGACGTTTACAATTGCAACAGACACGGTCGCTTGGATTGTGATGATTCACGCCAATTCCCACGCACCTCGCCAGCTGAGGCGTCGTTGTTGGACATTGCCGCCGAAATCCAAGCCCGTGATTGGTATGATGATTGCTCCGCACATTTGCGATCGTCCCGTCGCTTGTACGACAACAGTGGAAGTGATGTTTCATATGGTTCATACTCCGAGGATGATCGAAGTGATAGCGACTATGGGGAATCCGTTTACTCAGATGACGATGAGCGCTACCTGGCTGCGACTAGCGCGCGTAAGCGATGTGCTATAGCCGACGGAGATTTTGCTAGTACCACCAATCGAGAACGCAGGGGCAACCCACGCGAACGAGTTCCCGGTCCAAGTATCTCACATGGTGGCAAATCGTGTTTTGTCGTGTAGCGACCACCTGAAGGCTCAGTGCAAGGCGTATGACGACCAACTTAAGGAGAATCGCGCTACCATTCGCAAGGACCGCCAGCGGATCAAGGACGGGTTGCTTGGGTTCACCACGATTGTCGTGTAGGGAAACACGATATTACGAGTCCTCGTCCCTCCTACCAAAGTAAGGGGAACGAGCCCTACCAACAACACACGCTTTCCCGTTAAGGTCGGCGATATATCGTTGGGATAGAATCTGAAGACCAGATCCCGATCCCTTACACCGGGCTGGAATGTGCCTGAGTGCGCCGTTGGGTCAGGCAGGTATTCCCACAGAAATAGATACTCCCGTAGCCACGAGCAAAGGCTAGGGTGTTTACACAGTTGCGCTTAGCGTTTACCCCCTGTAGTCCCTCAGAAAGGATGGGTACCGGGCCAGTCAAGGCCTTTTACAGGGGGGATCGAAGTGAAACCTCGGTCAGGAGTCAAATATACTGGGGGGCTGTGCCTCTCACCCAGAAACGTACAATGAGATCTCTACTACCTCTCAACACTCGGCCGCTTCTCCACTCTTGGCTTTACCAGGATGAACTCTCAGTCAATGCACCTTAAGTTCACCGGTAGACATAGCCCACGTCGACCGAGTGTATCCTGAGGCTACGGCTAAGCTAGCTAGACTTACCGGAGACGGAGTTGACTCTTGTGTGGCTTGAGGGGGAAATTCTACTCTGATTTAGTGATTAGAGGCTGTGGGGCCTCGTCTATGGCTAATCCCTAATGTCTATACAAAGACCAAGTCTAAGCCGAGCCTTCGGGCTGATCCTACAACCGGACGAGTCTTCGTCCTAAGTCCGGATTCCTACTAAAAAGCAAAAAGAGGGTACGGATATGACTGACCAGAGGTCACGGCGGGGGTTGTATTAGAACCCGCCGTGACTCGTCCTGACTAGCCCTGCTGGCACTAAAGGGCGGGAAATGTGCGTAGCCAATCAGAGGCCTCAGTTACAGAACACCCAAACCCAAGAAGCGGCAAAGAGGCAGCTTCAAGGCCTCGGGGCGGCTCCCGTAGCTCCGCCCAAACGGAAAATCCCGACACCACAGTTTCCCTACACGACATCAGTGGGAAAAACGTGTGTTCCGTTGCGTCGTTTTCCTGCTAACTAGCTCTTCCCCGCACCTACACTCACCCGCGCATCGTGCCACAAAGAGGCCTCAGAGAGACCGTTTGCAACCGTGGTGAAGCGGAGGTCTGCAATGGTCGGCGCTTGGGCCGGTGTAGTTTCCTTAACAAGGAGTTACGATCTATCTATCGACACCTTGCCCGCCATGAGCGAAGTGAAATTGGCGGTCCAAACAAGGAGCTCACGAGCATGATCAACCATTCTGGCGAACATCTTGCACTTGACGAAGGACGTGCGGCCGCCGAAGCGCGCAGCGTCTCGTTGGACGCGATATCCACGCCTGGGAGCGTCACGCCGCGTCCGCCAGTGTGTGTGCTGCTACAAGCTAAAGTAGTGGTGCGGCGAGATGGGCACAGCAACAGCCAATTTAGAAACCTCGAGCGGGTCGCTGAATCGCCCACATACAATTTCAAAGCCATTAGCCGAATCCCCCGACCAGGCGAGCATCCACATGTCATGGCTACACTCGTACTTAGTAAAACTTGTATACGCCAGGTTAAACGCGGGGCGATTGACCGGTGATTGGCTCGGTCGACTCAACTAATCGCCCCGGCCAGTTTGGAGTAGAACTCAGAATATCCATACCAAAAACACGGTGAATCACACACTGCGAGGTCACGACCATGATTTGGTAGTGATAGCCAATACTGTTAGCGATATTAGAGATAATATCACTGATATTGAGAGCAATACTGATATATTACCGGCTTCGGGGCTTTTCGCAAAACGCGGAGTTCTCTCCGACTGTCAACGTCACATTTTTCCGTTTAAACTTAGTGATTATATTGATTGTCGCACACCTGTCTTTATCCTAGCAATCCTGGGGACCGATGCCATCGCTGTCTTGGGCTTTGCTTTGCAAAGGCAGTCGCTGAGCTCCTGCGAGGAAACAATTATCTCACCTGGTCAGTGCAGTGCTCGGCTCGCTGGAATGGTCAGCACTGGACCCGCCTCCGCAAATACCGCGCGGCCCTGCTTCGCGGGCCCCCCGCGCGGGTTTGCTGCGGCTACGCGACTTCGCAACCGCTCGCCTCCGATGGTCGTGACTTTCACCCCCTCCTTTCCAGATGGGCACAGCAACCACTCTCTTCTAAATTTAGCCGGAATTCGCAATACCACCTTGTTCTGGAAGTTGAAGTGACCATCACTCCGATTCCATTCCTCTCAAGCTCATTCCGCAATTTGCTCAGCACCAAGAAGCCATGATGAAGACGATCTTCTGTAGGCTGCAAAACGGCAGCAATGTTATCGTGGACATTGAAGAAGACCTGACCGTCGCACACTTGCAGCACCACATCAAGAACAGGGCGAAAATTGCGTTGGATGCGTATGACGCGCGCCAGCTTACACTTCACTTAGCCCGGGTGAACAACCACTACAAGCGGCGACAATGTGTTCGGGCGGCAGGTGCAAAATGTGAGGACTGTGATGGATCTGGGTGCCCATATGAAAGATGCAGAGTTCGGCATTCCAACCCTGAGCACCCTCGAAAGAGGCAAACTCCATGTCCTCGTGCAGATCCCAGGTAAAATGTTTTGCTTATGTGTATGTATCTGAAGTGAAATTGCTAGCATGTGTCGGCATTTCAGATGATGAGCCGACAAAGCAGCCGAACCCGCCGGCTTGTGAAGGTATGGCGTGGTCTTCTTTTGTGGTAAGCTTTAATCTAACGTGGCTGTTGAAGGGGTTGTACCAGACGAAAGAACAAGCTTGATGGAGGGGGCTCCGGTGATAGGTATGAAACCCTCTCCTTTGCGTTATCGTTTGGACTAAGACAAGACTGCATGTAGAGCGACAAGGTGTAGCAACTTTCTGCTGGTTGGTTCTAAGGTATCGCGTTTATGTTTTTTTGTATTCTCTTTTCTTACTGCCGGGCGGGGACTGACAAGTGGACGAGCAGGAAACGCCAGCAGGCTTGCTGCGTTGGTGCTCAGCTGTGCTTGGCTCAACTTTGGACTGGCTATCGGCTTCCAAGTCATCGTCACCATCGCTCCAGGCAAAGAAGAATCAATAGGTGGCGTCGTGTTGGCGGCATCGGTCTACATGGGCGCGTTTGTGTTCAGCATACGGATAGCAATGGCCGCCTACTTTCGTGCAAGACTCGCGGAGACGGAAGACTGAGGTCGCAAGATCAAGGTGCAGCTGGTGCGCAAGTCTTCTATAAGTTCAGTGATAATGCGTTATCGTTTGTGGCGTGGAGATCCGACCGAAAAGTGATTCTCGGCCGGGTCGCTCGCTCAGCACGGCACGTCAGATACGGTCTGGGAAAGAAGTTGCCCTTGTGACAGGTTGTCACTCACAATCACCTCGGTAGAGGGACGTTATTGACTTGAGCCTCGGCGGGACCTAATAAATACCCGACCGAGGCTAAATATGCCTGACTTAGTAATACGTGCGACCGAAACCTCGGTCGTACTTAGTGGTGCACTGGCGTAATCACGGTCATCATTGATGCGTGTACAGAGGTCGCCACATCGAGATTCGTTTATACAACATTTTTGTATGTAGAATTAGAATTAGCTATAGGATGATCTGCAGAGGCTCTATAAGCCTCTGAATACTTAATAATAAAACAGCAGTCAACCCCCAAGTCTTATAAGGGTTAAGTCCGACTCCGGTAAGTGACGTGTAAGGAAACACGATTTTACGAGTCCTCGTCCCTCCTACCAAAGTAAGGGGAACGAG
>JAHQIV010000631.1:0-18197 GCA_030463285.1 Phytophthora europaea
CGCGTCGTCTTCGGTTTCGGCGTTGGGGTCGTCCGACCGCGTGCTGGACGACGAGCTGACCGACGCCCTGGGGGTGCCGAGAGCGTCGCTGGTAGGAGCGACGAACAGGTCGAGATCGACGTGTAGCGGGTCGAGGGACGACGTGGAGCAGGGCAGCGGGACAGGCTCGAGGGGGGAGCGCAGGGCGCAACAGTCGAGAACGTCCCGGACGTCCAAGACGCAACGAGAATTGTTCGCAGAGGAGGAGGAGGACGATGCAGAGCCATCGACGGGAGGGAGCGACCATGACAACCGTAGAGCTGACTCGGGTCGGGATTCTGATGGCGAGCAGAGCAGGTGGAGTCAGCCTCGAAGAGACAGTGCAGAGCAGCTCCTGTTTCACCAGGTGGATCAACTTCAACGTGAAGAGAAGAAGGAGGAGAGTGACGGTGAAAGCGTCGTAGACAGCGCCGATCCTACTGGCCACGTAGCTGAGAAAGAGGAGGGGGATTGGAATGGGCTCAACGATCTGCTGCGGAGAAACGGACTCCCAGCCGTTCGATTTCTTCGCGTTGGGTCGGGGGAGGTTCTGCCAGACAAGGATTCCCTCTTTAGCGTAATTCACGACTTTGCCGTGCAGCTCGAGCGCAAGAACGAGGTCGGTGCTTGAAGTGGCTACGCAAAAAGTGGCGCTGCCGGTTCTGACGGTACTTCTGCTGCTTTGTTGCATTTTGTAGGCGATTCAAGATCTGGTGCTGGCGTCCAAACGAAACTCGAGAGTTCAAACTAGAAGAGAGGGGGAGCTTCAGAACAGCGAGAAAAAGATCGATGAAACGCAAAAGACCTTGGAAAAAGCAAAAGCAGAGATTCAACGCCTAAAGGTGCGGATTTGATGTGAAATTTTGCTTTAGGATTTGCGTCATGCTGCTGTGGCTTACGTTGATCTGCGCGATTTCAGGTTTTGCAAAAAAGGGAGAACGAAAGTGCCGAGCTCCTGTCCAGAAAACTCAAGAATTCGTGTATTCGACTGCAACAACAGCTTAAGGTTAGCGAACACCGTGTAAAAGCCAAAGAAGTTATTGTTGAGAAGATGCAAGCCAAGCTGCAGCAACAGGTCGACAAGGAGGACATGAGTAAGACGCGTGATCGCCGCGCGTTCCGCAGCCTCCAGGATCGGGACCCACGACGGGCTAATCCGCGTGACATCCAGGTGCTCGAAACGATTGGTGTGTATGAAGCGCAGCGCGAGCAGATGCAGGAAGAGATCGAGCATTTGAAGACTCAGGTGGCGGCGCTCAACAGTGAACTTCGCGATAAGGACAACTTCATCGCGCGGCAAGGTAGCGCGGCATTAAAATCCGAGCCGCCTGTTTGGGACGAGTTCTCTGATCAGGGCGGGGTAGGACGAGTATCTGGATCGCAGTCTCGGTTCCAGCATCGCGCTGGATCTTCATCTGTAGCTTCAGACGAAATGATGTTAGAGCAACTCGAAGCAGCCAGACGCGAGCAAGAAGTGGCTGCAGCGAAATTGAGACATCGTGAGGCGGTGATGATTAAGAAGATTGCGATGATTGAACAAGAACTGCTGGCAGCTCGTGAGACCATCAGCGAGCTGAAGGAGGAGAATGCGAACTTAACGCTGGAGGCGGAGTCACGTCCTAGTATCCGTGACTACCGCTTAAGCCAGAGGCGCATTCACCAACTGGAGCGCCAAGTCGCTGAGAATAAGCTTGCACTGGAGGAGGCCAGTGATCTCAGCGAACTGCGCAAGTACATGGGAACAAAGGAACTGGTGGAGCGTGATCGTTTGAACCATCGACTGCATCTTAACAGGCTCAACACGCTACCACGCAAGACAACATTGGAAGTCGTAAAGCACGTTTGCCGTGTACTCAACCTGACGGATATCACTCTCATAGCACCGAGCCTTGACAAGCTTTGCAGCGTGGTCGCAGCAGTCCCGCGCATGGAGAAATTTATTCGCGACGTATGCGGATTCGTGTTTTTGCATTTGAACGAGGATGTTGGAACGAAAGAGGCAGATAGCACACGATTCGAACTGGAGCAGGTGCTTCCTACGTTGCAACAGTGGATGGCGGAGCGGAGAAAACTACACGCATTGGAGGGTTTTAAGGCGTCCGTTATCACCGAGCTGTGTAAACGGACTGTCGAACCTAGCATTCTCAATGATGCTGAGGGTGACCAGCGGAATGAGAGTCCTCCCGGTCATTCAACAACCCTTTCTCGCGCTGTTCATATCATCTCAGAGTTAGTGGAGCTTGAGAGAAGTGTCATACATCACCGTGAAATTTATACTCAAGCTGCTGCTGAAGTCGAGGTAAGCTGGAAGTGGACGTGAATCTTTCACGTTGATCTTACTAACTGTGGTTTTGTTTTCCTTCAGCGCCGTCCAAACGTGTTGATCAACCAGATTGTGAGGCATTTTTCGCACCTCTTCCAAGTCAAGAGCATCGAAGGCGTTCTTCCGAAGATCAACGTACGATCTGCCGCTTCATAACGTTGATGATGATATCTGTAGTAACTGAACAACTTTGTCTTGATCTCTCCTCAGGAAACCTACTTGTTCGTGAACGAGATGAAGAATTTCCTACACGCCGTTCGCGATCTTCTTCAATTGAGTACGTGTGAAGTCTACTTACTGTAGCTGTGTGAACACGATAGAACTCCCAGCTGACATTCCCGCTTGTTTGATGATGTAGAGAAAGATGCTTCGCTGGTGCACTGCTTGAATGTTATCAGAGAATGGCTAGAGGATGGTGCTGATCATGCGCGTACCAAAAAGGCCGAAGGTGAAGACGCGAACCAGGAAAACGGCTACGGTGGCAACTCCCCGAACTTCGTTGTGGAAACGCGTCGGTCACAGCCTAATACACGCGATGGCGGCGATGTCGAAACGCATCTTGTTGGCGTGCGGCAAGTTCGGGAAATGAGTATTCTGGTGCGCGAGCTGAAGCGTGAGCTTGGTGCTGCGACGATGGACGAGATCCTACCTAGAACGAAGCGTTTGATGGAGCTGCTGAGTCTGTCCATCCATAACGCCGACCCGGAAGACGACGAAGAATACGCATAAGGCCTTCGATGAGCCCCCATCGTGAACCAGATTCACGGATCGAAACGGAAATGAAAGAATACATTTTGGGTTGAAGAGCGCCTAGACGGTCGATGCCTAGACAATTGTGGCTACCGCTCGGCTTCAGCTACGGACGACTCCTCTATCGTGATGCTGCACATTTCCAAGTTGCCTTTGACGATGGTAATTGGGAGTGGAGTTGCTGGCTCCATGACGGAATAGCTGCAGTGCGGAAGCTCGTCCTTCGGAGACTGGCAAGACTCGACCGGGACAATAGCGCCTCCAGCGGCACAGCGAGACGGGTGATACACGCCGTAGAGAGCCACTTGGACCAGTCCGAGTGCGCCGTTGACGGACGAAGGGACGATCAGGAACAAGTCGAACACGAGGGCGCCGTAGACGACCCACAGCAAGTTGTTGATGGTCCCAGCGAGGATCATGGCGAATGGCAGCGAGGCCGAAGACCGGGTTCGCAGTACGAGCTTGATGGCAGCTAGTGGCGAGGCATACAGAGCGAGGCTGGAGGCGATCGCGATGACCCCGACGATCAACGTCGTGGACTGCTGCGAGCCTGGTAGCACCCCGCTCTTGGCCAGCATGACGTACACCGTCACCACGACATTGCACGCCAGTGCGATGCTGCAGGTTTTGAAGACTGCTCTGCGCTCAGTCGTCCACCGGATGTACACTGCGAGGAACACGACACTCAAGGCATCGCCGATAGCGTAAGTGGTGAGGACCGGGAACGTGTTGTCCGTGACGTAGCCGTACAACATCCTGCGGAATCGATGGTGAATGGTTAGTGAATATCAAGCCACGCAGGCGGTTGCAGAGTCTGCGTACCAGATGTGGTTGCAGACCCAGAGCGTTGCGAATGGCAGCACCGACGCATTGCCGACGTTGCGGTGGCGGTGGATGCGCAGCACCGACGATGAAGGGCTGGCGCACATGTACAGCGCCGACACAGTCGTGACGACGCGCATGACGTCTTCGAACGATGCACCCATACCGGTAGCCCCACGACGTAGACGAAACGCTGTAGACTGGCAGCGACTTGAGCGGATGCTGGACGATTTCCAAGTGAAGCACGAGCCCGCAGGGAGCTCAAGCTGGAGGAGATGAGGGCACCGAGCCATTCTTCCGTATCGTGAAGCCCTCCCTCCCGTGCCCCCTCTCGCTTCAGTGTCGCCATTCCTGGGTTTCCCTCGCGGGGTTCACTGAGAGTCTGCTCGTCGACGGAGCATCCGATCCGGGGATCAGCCCTCGCGTGCTGCTCTGGTCGATGCGTGGCCAGCCATTTGCCACTCTGCGGACACACCTCTCAGTGAACCCCGAGTGCCTGGGGCTCACCAAAAGATCCACGCCCCATCGCCACGTCGACAGAGACAGGCACTGCAAGTCGTACAAACGGAGACGTGCTCGAAGCTGTGTCCACGAGAAGCGGTGCTGGAGACCAGGCAGGGACTGACGCGAGCCTCACTCGCCCGAATTCTTTTCTTATGCCCACCACTACGCGAGGGCCACTGCAAGTGAATATGTATAAGAAAATGTATAGCTGCAAGATTGGGGGAGAGCACTCACGCTTCAGAGCCGGCCACAAGACCGAACACTTTCGAGTCCTCGTGCATTCTGCTCGTCAGGGACTCGATGTATCGAAGGAATGGTGGGGAACATGTGACGAGCCTGCACTCACCGCCTGGTTGTGACGTATCGGTCCGGAGACAGTCTTGACAGGAACATGCTGAAAAAACTTAGCGCACCATACCCAAGCATGATAACGAAAAATTGGCGTATTTTAAGTTATTAGTATGCGAACTTTTACTGGGACAGGAAACAATGGTATGGGAACCCTAACCGGATGATATCGGTGTCACGGTCGAAGTGTCCATTGCAGGTCATAGAGCGGTAGGTCACATACAATCCCAAGATAATTGCAACTCAGTTATTTACGAATATGGTCGACGTCAAGGCGGGAGAAACTTTGCGGGGCGCTCATGAAACCTACATGCACCAGTCCTCATGCATTTTAAGTCAATGGTGGTCGAGAACACCCTAACGAATAAACTGGAGCAGTGCCACACGTTCTGCTTTGTTCCTGTAGCCACAGCCCTCAGAAGTGTGCAAGGTGTGACCTGATCCCCTTATGACCTGTATTAGACACTACCGCTCGCGGCCCGTGAACCGGTATGTCGTGTACTCCCTATACACTGACAGTATAGTCAGCTATACAGGCAAATAACAGTTAGTTAGTGTCCAGTAAATTTTGCTAACATGTGAGTGCCGAACGAGCCAAAATCGGATATTATTAAATGTTTATATATAGTCGAATAACTTTTCTTGCATCGTTCGGGGCAATCTCGTATTTCATATTTTAAGAGATAAGCCGCTTCCAAATACAGCTTGTGGCTCGCTTTGTCCCAAACCTGCAGTACAATCGCATGAGGCGTGGCCAACTTGGCACTATTTGCTATGAGAGGAACGGGCTCTATTTACAAGTGGGGATTGCTCCATCCGTTACACTATTTTATTTTTTTCATAGCCCTCTTAACACGGCAAACACCCAGCGTTGCTCTCACAGATCGCTCATTCTTCAAACCATCTCCTCTCTACCCAGTCTTCATTTCGCCACTGACTGCCCAGACCAAACTGCAATGGTTCTGAACGTGTTCGATCTTCTTCAAGCCTCGAAGAAGATATCGGACCCCTCCAAGTTCGACATAAACGTCTATCTGAAAGACAAAGTCGGGGATAAGGGCAAGTGCCGTCATTGCGGGCATACTGTGCCATGGTCGCGATCTCGCGTCATCTCACACAAGCGTGCCAGCTGCGATAGTATCTCGGCGGCGGAGAAGGAGTTCTTTCATGCGCAACATGCGCTGAAGGTGATTCCAAGTGGGAAGAGAGAAAGACAAGTGGTTGAGCCCGAGCCTCGCAAGCAAGCCTGCGTGCAGAAGACTGCAACTTCGTGGCTGGACCAACTGACTGTTGGAGAGCGTGACGCCATAACGAGAGCGATTGCCTCGATGTTCTTCCGGACTGGAATTCCCTTTCGTGTTGTCGAGTCGGCTTCGATGAAGGCGTTGTTGACGTGTATACGACCTGCATACGCGCGGCACATTCCCACAGCCAAAACACTATCTGGATCGCTGCTTCTCGAGCAGTATACTGAGCTGTGGGACGCCGGTCAGACATTTATTGCCCAAGCCACCTCATACACACTGATCAGTGATGGATGGTCAAACTCCAGAAATGAGCACCAAGTGAACTACATCGTCATTATTCCCGGCCACAATCCCTTTTTCTCGAACAGCGTCTCCATGGCAAGTATTCCGCAGACGTCAGGACGAATTGCGGCAGACATAATCGAAGTCATCAAGGAGCTGGGGCCGTCAAAGTGTGTCGCTGTGATAACTGATAACGCCCCCAACATGGGCGGTGCTTGGAAAATCATTGAGCAAGAATACGCTCTTGTGTTTGCCAACGGCTGTGCGACGCACGCAATCAATCTGCTGATCAAGGACATTTGCAACATGGAAGAGTTTCGTGAAACTCTGGCGGACGCAATGACGGTGATTAAGTTTGTGCGAAATCACCAATACGTGTTGGCCGCTTTCCAAGACAAACGCCAGCAGTACCAGATCAAGCACGATATTGTTATGGTGGCCCCCACGCGTTGGTATTCACACTACAACACCTGCAGATACCTTTGGGGTGCTAAGTTTGCGGTGCAAGCCTTGCTAGAGGAGGATACGATCTCTGATCTGGATGCAATTGTAACCCAAGAACCTGTGACCAAGTTCAAGCTGCTGGTTGGAAGCCCAACATTCTGGACGCGTCTTCGAAAGCTGACTTCTGTGCTGAAATTCCCCAGCGAGATTATCGAAAAGTTTGAAAAATACAACTGCGATCTCTTCGAAGTGTATTATTACTTTACACAGCTGCAAGCATCGTGGGAGAAGAAGCTCACTCTCGAAACCACGCTAACTCGCCAACTCAAGGCTGCAGGGGACGCAAGGTGGAAGTTCGTTAACGCGGATTCCATGGGTTTTGCGTTCATGCTTACACCCAAATCGGCGACGATGAAGTGGCTCCCACAAGACAAAATCACGACGAAGAACGAATTGATTGCGTATGTCCACACGTTTTTCGACGGGGAAGATGCCAAAGCATGCGCCGACGAGTTGAACGCGTTTCTTTCGATGTATCCTACACGTTCTGTCGCGGAACTGAACGAGTACAACACGCTGTCTGGGATACAATATTGGGCTCAGTATGGGCTGTCGGAGTTTCCGCTGCTGGCGTCAGTTGCATTACGTGTATTCACAGTACCAACTTCGTCTGCCGCCGCAGAACGTGTGTGGAGCATTTTTTTCCTACCTGCACACTAAGCGCAAGAACGATGGGGAAGCTTGAAAAATTGGCGTTCGTGTACATCAACCATCCCTTGCTGGACGAAGTTGACAAGCACGACTACCTGAAAGCATACCTGGCTGGTGATGAGAGTGACGAAGATGATGATGAAGAAAGCGAGCAGGAAGAGGAAGAGAGCGGGACGCAATCATTCGAGCTGCGTGTTTAAGGGATCAGGTTTTCATGGTACCCTCCAAGAAACTTCATGATCTAGGCAATTTGGACTTCTACATTTTAGAAATCTCTGCATTTAATCCATAAGATTCAATATACAACTCTTGCACTTTACGATTCCGTCGAGAAAAGTTTTAAATGTTAAGTTTCGGCAAAGTTATAAGCCCAAACGCGAAGAGTATCTTACATACTTGAAGTTGAAGCCAGTAGTCAATTGTAATGTTTTGTTTGAATTGCAGCATATCTAATAAAAGTAATCCTGTAATAGCCTACCAATACATTATCTGGTGTAATAATAAAGTGAGACCTGTCATATATTGCGGATATATATATATATAGTATACATACAGAAGTGTGTTCAAGGCAATGCTCACTTTGAAAGGAGCTTCCAGTATGGCACGGCCTAGTCGTCGCCAGCGGGCAGCACGGGCACGCCGTAGAGATGCCATAAACGACAGGCTAGTCAGCGAAGAGGAACATGCCCTGCCCAATCCCGAAATCGAGGAACCTGACGACCCCGAACCTGTTCATTACGAACCTGCTGATGATTCCGACGCTGTTATACCTATCTACGACCTCTTCAACAACGAAGACGACTCACCGCCTGTTGGAATATATTATCTCGAGGCACCGATGGCCGACAGGACGGATAGTGCTGCAAGGTCCTCTTTTAGCAGCAATGACGGCGATGCGTTTGTCGTCGAAAGTATTTACGCACGGAAAATAGTGGATATGCAGCCGCTTTATCTCATTAAATCGGTCGGGTGGGAACTACCGACATGGAACTTGGCTCGTCACACTCCTATAGACATGATCGATGAGTTCGAGAGTTCAGAGCTTAATTCGGCATGGCCCGAATACATTTCTCTCGAGGACGGGCCTCAAGGCCGCAGGGTATTTAGAATGCTTCGGTAAGTCCTATATCGAAGTCAACTTTTAACTTTAATATATCGCATGATTATTCTTCTGCTATTACCTCGTCCACTTACAGTCAGCTAACATGCCACTAACAGTTAGTTAATGTCTAGTAAATTTTACTAACACCAAAACGCCCCACACTACCGGTATGCTACCTAAAAATGGTTTTGGATTGAGTAAAGAACGTCTAAAACGCTCCGAAAACGTAATGAATTATCCAAAGCGTGCAAAAGTGTCTAAAAGTCAAAAGGGGGGATCAGCAAGAACTTACATGTGACAAAAGGGGTTGGGAGACAAACGGAAACTTTAAGCTGTAGATCAGAGCTAAAAAAAACTATTATACTGAACCTTACCAGTGGAAAAGCGTAGCGACTCAGCGATGATGGCACGAGCCATATAACACAGCGTCACGCAGCAAAACTCTAGTAATGCCTGAGTTATTCTAATTCATTTCCGTCGGCATTAAGGAAAATGTCACGGGTACAATCCCGTGGTCCGCCAAGGCGCCGTCGCAACTCCTGACCCAACGGCCTCGGAGGTTACAGCTCTTTCCTCGACGGAGATCTGCTCGATCGCAATCTCCGTTGGTTTCAGCGTTCCTGCCCTTGCACTTAGTATAGCTACAACGATCGGCTCACAGCAACACTAACCAACAAATCAATCAGTCTTCTTTTTTCAACGTTCCCCTCAAGTGCCTCATGAGACTCACATTCATGTCGTTCTGTATCAGAGCACGTGACAAATTCGAAATTAGAGTGAAAACTATGAGAAACAAACTACAACTTCCCTCGACGAAGTACTACGTACATGGGCAAGAAAAACCCTCGCTACAAGGAAGACCAGTCCCCGAACATCCGCCCCCGACAGTCGCCTCGATCTGGCGACTCTTCAAGCGTCGGCTTGGATCCAGACGCTCAAGATCCGACCATGCCAAGCCAAGGTGGATGGAAGCCGCCAGGCCAACAGCAAGAACCTAGCACTTCAACATCTTACCCGACCCTCTCGACCACCCCCGCGATGGAGCAGATGATGGTACAGGTCATTCAAATGATGTCGATGCAACAACAGGCAGTGCTCTCCGGCCAGCAGCAGATGCAGGAGTTCATGGTGCAGCAGGCTGCGTTCCAGAGCGAAATGTTCGCCCAACAGTCGAGAGCCAACCAGCAAAAGCAGAGAGCTATCCCACCCAAGTTCCTCGGCAAGCAAGATGAGGACTTGGAATTGTGGATCTTCCAAAACGAAGTGCACTTTGCAGCGTACACCAACGAACGAGAAAGTGATGATTCTCGGTTCGTCAACACGGTGGTCCTGTTTCCCGGTCCCGACGTGATGTCGTGGTACCAAGAATTCAAGGCTTCAGTCGGCGAGGTACCTGAACTTGGTTCCTTTTCAAGGAGCACATCCGAGCTCGCTTTCGTGATAGCGACTTACGAGCTGCAAGCGACAGGGTCGCAGCAGGAGTACACACAGTGGATATCCCTGAGATCGTGAAAGGTTGGCTGTACCAACAGAACCTACGCGTCGATACCAGCTCATACACCAACCAAAATATTCCTACGAGTCTGCAAGGTACAATCGAGCACGCGCAACGTTTTGAAGACGCCCGCAAGCCGAGCAAAACACGGCAGCAAACGAGTTCTCCAGGCTCCAGTACCCCAGGCCGCCAAGATGGACGTCACCAACGAGGACGTAACCGTGGTATGGGTGGAGGTCAACACCCAAGGCCAGCGCCGCCATCGAGCCAAGGCCCAACTGCAGCAACCCAAGAGGTGAAGTGCTTCACATGCGGCGTCAAGGGTCACAAGTCGCCAGAGTGCCTGACGAAGGGCTCTGGCGCGCCGAACAACTAGGTATCTCGGCGGGCTGGCGACCCGCCGAGCAAAGCTGCGCTGTCGAACATCACACGACAGTTTTGCAGCCAGCCTCTGAAGATCAGCACTCCTTCGCTTATGTACCGACAGCATGGTCACCACGGCGCGCAAGGCCGAACCCGAACTGTTTCCAGAAGTTTGGTGATGTCGCAACGCCGTGAGAAGGACAACGCGTTCTGTCTTTTCATTGCCCCGGATACAGCAACTCCCAAAGCTGACGACGCGTGGTGAGCTCTGAGAAGCTCGCCTGCTTATCCTGTCCTTAACAAAAAACGTGATCGCGTTTTTCGTTCCACGCTGCCTAACATCTCTCCTACTCGGCACGAAGGTATGGACGCCAACTTTGAAGTGGCAGATGCCACACCAGTCCACCGAAACAAATGCCCTCTTTCCCAGGAGCAGAAGACGGCAAATCAGGCGTGGGTTCGCGAAATGTTGCAAGCATGAATCATCAGACCGTCATCTTCATCCTACTGTGGGCCCACGTTCTGCGTGCGCAAAAATTCGGGTGAGTGGAGAATTGTTCACAACTTTCGTGGTCTAAACTCAAAGGTCAACGTTCCAGCGGATCCTATCCGGCGCAAGGACGAGAAATTGCGCGCTATGACTCGCGAAAAAAAAAATATTCTGTGCGATGGACCTCCTCTGGGGTTTCTATCAAGTGAAGCTGGACGAGAATTCGGTCCCATACACGGCCTTCGCAACTCCAGACGGGCTGTTTGAATACCTTGTCACGCCGATGGTATCTTCAGCAGTCCATCATGCTTCAACCGACCGGTCCAAGCGATTTTCTCAAACTTTAGCAGCTTCTGTCAAACATACTTTGATGATCTTTTTGTGTTCACAGAAGCCGAGTCGATGGAGGATCACCTCGTATGCCTCGACAAAGTATTGGAGCGATGCGCGCACGAAAATCTCTACATCAAGATCGAAAAGTGCGTATTCGGTCAGCCCGAGATCCCTTGCCTTGGCGACTACATCGGGCGGAACGGTGTGCGAACGGATCCTAAGATATGCGACAGTATTCGCGACTGGCCACTGCCCAAGACTAAGCGCGAGATGCAAGCATTTATAGGAACCTGTGTCTACATGATGCGAATTTGTAATGGTTTCGCTGAGCACGTGGCACTATTAACGGAGGTGACCCGCAACAAGCGTCCTCAGGACCTGATCACACTCAGTCCCCAGCGGCTTGAAGCATTCTCGACTCTCAAGGACAAGCTGACCTCACCTCCAGTTCTTGCCCATCCGGACTTTACCAAGCCTTTTCACGTTAATGTCGATACATCGGACTTCGCGGTGGGCGGCTACCTCTTTCAACTGGATGACAATGAAGGCCAACACATCACCGCTTACGGTGGACTCAAACTGACGACGCCCGATTGGATGTATCCCACGCGCGAGAAAGAATTGTTGGCAGCTCTACATGCAATGCGGATCTGGAATGTTTACGTGCTGGATCAACCTTTTTTCTGAATACGGACCATCATGCAATCGAGAGCAAACTGCAGCAACATACATGCTCCCAGCGTTAAGCGCGATGACTCAATGAGCTTGCCCTGCTCCAACCCCTCTTCTAATGGCTGCCTGGGAACACTAATATTGTCGCCGACGCGATCTCAAGGCGGACAGACTGGAATGACGGAACTGCTCGAGAAATCAGCCTCTCGACTTTGATCAACTCTATGATCATTAATGGAGCCGTGTCCGGCGCGGAGGAAACACTTTTGCATCAGGCGTCACAATAAATTGACATTGAGCGCGAATGTCTCCAGGGTTACGCTACAGACAAGTATTTCGGCCCTCTTGTGCGCTATTTTGTTTGGCAGATAACGCACCAGCTAGTCGCCGTTGTCGGCGATTCACCCTGAACGACGGATTGCTATTTTCAGCTTAGACCGACAGCGCCTCGACGACTCTGTATTCCCGATGATGCCGGTCTTCGCAAAAGTCTTCTTTTCGAGGAACGTGACGTACCAACCCGTGGTCACCCAGGGCAAGCTAAGCCTTTGCTGCACGTACTCGAAAACTTCTACTGGAAGTGCATGGCTACTACGGTTGTCCATTATGTTGCATCGTGCGAGTTGTGTCAGCGCAACAAGTCCTTACGGGGAAAAGCGGCGGGGATTCTGCACCCGCTTGAAATTCCTGACCAACGGTGGCTGGATATCAGCATGGACTTCCTGACTCCTCTCCCAGCCACCACTACCGGTGCTCATTATTGTTGATCGCCTGACCAAGAAATCGCATTTCCTAGCTACACGTTCGACAGCAACGGCGGCCTCAAGTGCTCAACTGTTTGGCTCTTTTTACCAGCGTTTACATGACTTGTCACGTTCGATTGTCTCCGATCGAGACCCAAAGTTTACGTCAGCTATATGGGGCTCCATCATGGAGTTCCAGGAAAGTTGTCTTTACCTCAGCACTGCGTTTAAACCCTCAACTGATAGACAGTCTGAGGCGACGATCATGTTTGTCAGCGAGTACTTACCACACTTCGTGAACCCGCACCAAGAAAATTGGGATCATCTTCTCCCGCTCGCCGAATTTGCATACAACTCGCGGGTAAATTCTTCAATCGGCATGTCGCATTTTATGGCAGATCTCGGATATCAGTCACGCTCCGTTGCGAATTGTTCAGTTCCAGGAACCAAGTCGACCCGAGCATCGACTTTTGTGCAGCACCAACAAGCGATTCTAGCAGAAGCAGAAGACGCAATGGCAGCAGCCCAACTTCGTTGACACGATACTTATGATCGCAATCGGCCATCCATTAGCTTTTCAGTTGGTGACAGTGTGCTACTTGATACGAGAAATCTTGACGTCAGTCACATTGGCACATACAGCAAAAGGAAACTCGCTGCGCGCTATATTGGACCCTATTAGATTATAAGCATCGCTGGACCTGATACGTACACGCTGGATCTACCTCCGGGTTTGCGACTTCACCCCGACTACCACGTCTCTCGCCTGCGGCCGTATTTACGAGACGGAGCATGACGAGACGCGAGTTCAGCCAGTTCACGTCGCTGACGGAAAAATAGATATTTTTTAATGCTTTTAAATGAAGATAAACAAATTAAAAAATCTGCTCAGAGGGACATCTTGTGTCCGACATTTTGCGCCATCGGACTCGCCGTGGCGTCCGGCAATTTAAGGTTCAGTGGCTGGATTCGTCAATCGAGCCGTCCTGGGAACCGCTTTGCAACTTGTTACAAGTGCTGGCATTAGTTCGTCGCTATGTTGGCACGCTGGCGCCTACCAGAGCTACGGCGCTTCTGAAGGAAGGGTATCACGGGTACAATCCCGTGGTCCGCCAAGGCGCCGTCGCAACTCCTGACCCAACGACCTCGGAGGTTACAGCTCTTTCCTCGACGGAGATCTGCTCGATCGCAATCTCCGTTGGTTTCAGCGTTCCTGCCCTTGCACTTAGTATGGCTACAACGATCGGCCCACAGCAACACTAAACAACAAATCAATCAGTCTTCTTTTTTCAACGTTCCCCTCAAGTGCCTCGTGAGACTCACATTCAAGTCGTTCTGTATCAGAGCACGTGACAAAAATCTGATGCGTGTTGCCCCAGCAGTACAAACACAGACATGCATGACATTTTTAAGCTTGTTGCTCCAGCGCTATAAAAACATAATATGTCGCAGGTATTATAGCCAAATGCAAATTAAAAAAGGCGACAGGTTTTTATCCTAATCTCAACTGGAAGGGCCAACATACCAGCATAATGTGAATATCAAACATGCTATACAAAGCTACAGGTATTTTGCGGTGACGAATATTGTGATTGACGTATCGTAATCGACAGGTAATAAATCAGAGAAGAGTCGTACCCCAGTGCGATCCAGACTAGGTATGAAATCCAGAGAACTTCAAGTCAGAGCCTTGTGTCGAGTATTGCCCCCCTAGGCGCTGATCATTCGCTGACATTCGACGCTTTCACGAAGCCTGCTCCAATGAGCTCTCACAGCATTCCACCCATGCCTTCTAGCCCAACACCAGAGTCGTTTCTGGTTGCCATGTGAACGCCACATTGAGGGACAAGCACATTGCGATCCCCAGCAAGTTCAGCATTGAGACGCTCACCACACTATAGCCCCTATCGTACTGCGGCTTCACCCTCAAGCTCACCCGAGAAGTCTCAGCAACCGCGAGCCGTAACGAGACGCGTTTTTTCTGTCCACAACGAATTTCATCTACGCCTGACCGTCCTCCACGCTCTCCAGGGCCACTAAGAAGGCCACGCGCTTCACCTAATAAGACCAGACGCCCGTGCGATGAGGTCTGAAAGCACTACGTCATTAAGCGGGATGGTGTGCGAAAGCACGGCCGATGCAAATACTGTGGCACACTCAAGAAGAATGGCAAGCCCGGCGGCATTTTGCTGAAACAATGGATACAAGTACACAAGCGAGTGATGATGAAGTACCCCCGACGCAGCGCGCGTCGCAGAGCGGATCGCGTGCCCGGGATAACAATGACAACGACGACGAAGCTGCCTCGCCAGTCACATCCGTGCCGACTTTCATGGTGTCCTCCGGAGCAGTTGACCAAAAGGACACCGAAAACACACCAAAGCGTACTGAAAGTGAATAACTCACTGGGGGCGTCCACAGTGGAAGTTTGCAGAGAGACCACTAGTCCACGGAATGACGAAAGCGCAGCGTCGACTCCAAAAGAAGAAGGAGGAGCGCCAGCTTGCACGAGACCTCACAGAAAAGTATCGGACTGGCAAAGTTACGACACCCGCGAAGTTGGGAGATGTTGCGAGAATGCTGGACGGGCCATACAGCCTATTTCACGCAAAGCCGATGGCAGAGACGCTGATGCTGCCGTTCGTCAATGTCCAAGGCAAGGCTCAAATCCAATTGTTCAGCGTCGGACAGAGTATTCCTGCAGTCAAGGCGATTCCACAGCTAGAGCAGGTGATGGAGGCTATTTGTGCGATGGAGCTACGCCCTAAGAGCCTAAAACGGCTTGCATACTGGCCAGGAGACGGCAGTTATACGAAGGACCAACTGGAGAACATGCGTATTGTGCACGAGGCCAACAAGCAGTTCGCTCTGGTCAAGAAGACAACCGCGTGGATGGAAACCGTCGAGTGGACTATCAAGGATCTGTGCGCTCCGTTCAATGACACAAACGCAGTAGCAAAGGTTCGTACAGAGAGAGGTTGTATGCTTCGAAGGTTACTGACACTAACTTATTTAGTTGTCTGCTACTGTACAGTCGGAATACAAAGGCTACATCGAGACTCTCAATCTTGGTGTGAACAAATTTGAAAACGAAGAAGTGGAAGGCTACAAGTTACTCGACTTTCGCGAGAATCTTTGGCTCCACTCCACGTCAATATTGATGGCGCTCCTTACTTTGAGAGACGAATACTCGCGCGTGGGTATCGCCGATCCTAGCTACCATGATTTTGCAGCGATGACGCAGAAACGGAGTGTTGCCAGGGGACTGGGGGCTGCGGATCCCAAGTATGAACGTGAACTTGGCCTCTTCAACGTAGGCAGTCACTGGGTTGCGTTCATGATCGACAATAACGCCAAGATATGTCACATGTTCGATCCGCTACAGTCTGAGCGAAACTACGCTGCCATCGAAAGGAGTGTACGCAATGTGATGGAGCCCGTGCTATACCTGGAAGGCAATCTCGACTACAAGAAGATTGACTGGTGCGAGCAGCAGGACGGGAGTTCGTGTGACATTTGGTGCATTCCAGTGCGGGAAATGTTAGTTGTGGGAGCTTCGTGGAACGACAAAATCTACAGGTTGTAGCCGTACCTGCGTATGCGCTACTTGTACAAGGTGATTAGCCTGCTGATGAAGCCTGCAGCTTGCGAGTAGTGGCGATAGACAGTGACGGCGACTGCTAACCTGAATTTCGTTTTGCATCTCGAGTTGCCAATGTTTGGTGTTCATACACCGACACTGCACACTACGTCTTGTGGTCACGAAAAACGCCCAAGTCCGACAGTTCCCAAATATAGAATCGTCCTGGAGAGATAGAGACACCGTGGTTTGCTCATTTCACACCAACCAGATGTTATTTTATATTTCCCCTACACCCACGTAATTATCCGCCAGCTGTTATCACGTCATCAGCCAACTACCGTAGCACGTCAAATGATGGCCGTCTACTTTCTGTGGTACGAGCATCGTCCCCGACCAAACGTCAGGTCCGACCCGAATACGACCATAGAAAAAGTTAACCGTCGTTGTGCTGCAACATCAAGCACTGGACTCGTCCTCGCCAAGATGTTGTATACGTGGGTGCCTTGGTCTTCGGGCGGATAGGTTTTCTCAACGCTAGGTAGGTAGTAAAGAAGGCGTCCATTCAAGGAGAGAGCATGTGCTCTTCTACAGCAGTGCGACCAATCCGCTCCACCAACGGGTTTTCACGGCTTCATCACGCCGCGGTCGTGCTCGCTTTCGACCCACCACATCCACTCCCTAAGATGGCCTCTCCAATCCAACTCTCGGGTCGGGCCGTGGATCAGCACCCACGCGTCGCCGCCGTGGATCAGCGCCCACGCGTCGCCGCCCCTCATCCTGTTTAACGTTTCAATGAACTGCTCGCTTTGAATTGTACTCGAAAGGTGTTGAAGTAGCCTGAGAGAACCTGTTATACTAGCGGTAGCTATCGAATAGTGAGTACTAGTGTAGTTCTTGCTATCCAGACTTCTCCTTGGCAGTAGCCTAGCACCTAAGCATCCTTAATCTTATCACTTCGTCTTTTGACGTTTCCTACCTACTGTAATAGGTTGTCGGTACAGACGACCGTAGCGCAGGACAGTCGGCAGCGAGGCGACGATGAAGAGGGCGCACGAGTGGGACGAAAGCGTCCGAGGGCGATGGAAGATCGGCTGCCGGTGGAGCGTGACGGCAGGCGGTCACAAGGCGAGTGCGAGCAAGTAGAACGAGGGATCGCAGCCCAGCTGAGAGCGGCTGGATCTCACGTCCAGCGGACCACGAGGGCTGCGAGGATTGACGAAACAGCGGGTTTGGAGATGGGGTGCTTGAAGTACCTCGGCCCGCCTGGATCCACGAGTCAGCCGACCTTGCGACCGCGAGAGCGAGTGATCAGTTGAGAATTTGCGGCGTGAAGGACAAGTGCTTCCCGTTGCAGCGAGTTTGCCAAGGACAAGGGCAGGCGCGTGAGTGGTGACTACGGCTGCGCGGATTGGCACATCTGGCTGGGTAGTAGACGGCGTGCAGTGTGACGAGGAGCGGCAGTAAACACCGAGGTCTCTGGGCTTCGGAAGCACGACACGTGGGCGCTAGGAGCAGTTGGCTAGCTAGTCAGTAGGCAGTAGGGCATTGAGACGAGACTTAGTTGTTGGCAAGTAGCTAGCTTCTATTTTACGAGAACGAGTAATGAAAAGTAGGAACAGACGCATACGCAGGTGGACGGTCCGGCAGGGAGGAACCAAGTGGATTCCCGACGGCCAGCAGCGAGTTCAGAGGCGCGAAGTCGACCACCGAGAGCGAGATGCAGCATCAGCACTAGGGCCCACTGGCAAGCAGGTGCCCTGAGACTTGTTACATGGTGGTCATACAGGGCCTGCAAGAAGCGTTCGAGACACTATGGTGGCTTCGACCTCGGCGAGGACGAAGACTCTGACGAAATCCGGCAAAGCACGACGTGTGACGAGGCATACGGCGAAGAATTCGGGCTCGAAGAGCGAGAGCGACGACGATACGGGCGGTAGCGACGGAGGCGCCGGGCACGGCGACGAGGA
>JAHQIV010000632.1:0-18192 GCA_030463285.1 Phytophthora europaea
CTGATCTGCGATAATATGAGGTTGAGGACGAACGAGGACGAGATATGCTTCATTTTCTTATAAAGTATCATTTGTGGACCGGTCTTTTATTTCGTGCAGGTCTTCTATTTATTGAAGCCAAAGATGAAATCCGACCGGGCTTCTAATACCTACCGGTCTTGTATTCGGTGAAATCCATTAATTCGTCCATCCAATAAAATTCAAGCCCGTTAACCAAGTTATTTCGGCTTCTGCTGCTCTGGCTTTGTTATTTCGTGTTCCTACTCACTGGTCGTCGGTCTTCGGTCTGGTCTCCGGTGGTACTTCATATTTTCGCGTCGGGGGTGACCGGCGCTGAGGTTTCGTGGAAGCGGATTCTGGGATAGTGGTTCCCAGTGCTGCTGATGGTTCGTGTGGGGCAGGCAACTGGGATAGTGGTTCTTAGACCTGCTGTTTCGCCGCCCAAGTCGGCGTGGTGCGCGGGAGTCCCGGGGTGCAGTAGAAAACCCCTGATCGAGGACAGGCTCTATCCCGAGCCAACACTCTTGGCCCCTCTGGACCCGAGGAGCGAGTGAAGGTCCCAGTAAGCGGTTCTCGGTCTGAACCGCGGCGGGAGTGAAGTGACCGAGTCGACTCGAAGCCGGAGTCGCGGAAGGTGGAGGCTGTTACGGCCTGTGTCCAAGGCCTGAGGAGAGAAGTGGACAAGTGTGTGTGTGAGAAGTCGCGTTTGATATATAAGAAGAAAAACTCGGGGCATTTCGAGTTCGGGTCAACGCGTGCAAACTGGGACCTACCGAGCGAGAGCCACCTCCGCACTGGTAGTGTCTGGAAACTTCTGGGATCAAGCAGCAGCTGGTGTGGCTGAGCCGCGTCTGGGCCCACAGCGTATCCGTAGTCAAGAACCGGTCAAGGGATTGCAAGGCGAGGCGCACACGCCGCTCGACTCATCCGAGAGTCGAGTGATTCTGGGATCAAGGGACTGGGTTCGGTGATTCTGGTGATATACTGGGATCTGGTAGCTTAAGTCTGGGACTCTGGGAAGGCACCTCACCACAATGGCCTTTATTGGATCAGTCCGATATGCTGTCTTTTGCTGTAGATGAGCAAGAGCTGGCCAAAATGCGGAAACTGGCTGGCAACTGGGTAAGGGTGTTTGTTATTGTTATTATTGCTACGGTGGGTAGTGACTAATATTAGTGCTTTGTGTCGATGTATAGATCCTGAGAAATTCCCACCGGACCAAAGCTATCCTGGTTTGTACGACGGCCCGTACGGGCTGTCCGATGAGGTGCTAAGAATTGCAGACTCTCCATTGGACCTGTTTCTCTATTTTATGCTCGTGAGTTATGGAGGAAGATTGCCGAAGAATCTACTATCTACCAGGAACGGCGTATTGTGGAACGAGTGGAACGGTTGTATAGAAAGCAGAAAGTTCCAGGCAGCAAGTCCAAAGAGGAGTTCATGGAGCGTGAAGCAAAACACGAAGACATCAAACCGCATGAGATTGTCATTCTTTTGGGATTGCTGATCGCGCGAATGATCAATCCCCAGCGCCGTCATTTTTACGACCACTGGGCTACGACCTCTATCGGTGCTGTTGCAAGTGGCACGTTCGGCCGCTTCATGAAACGGAATTGTTTCATGCGCATCATGTCGAACCTGCATTTCACCAACAATGCAGACGCACAAGCGGCTTCGGACAGAGGATGGAAAGTAAGGTCCGTTGTGGATGCACTTCAAACAAGTTTTCTGGCTGGTTACACTACACCTCCAGTGATTTCTTTTGACGAGGCCGTGATTCCACTTCGCAATCGACACAACCCGACACGCCAGTACCTCACCAACAAGCCCCACAAGTGGGGTTCCAAGTTGTTCATGACATGCTGTGCAGAGTCGTCATATTGCCTTCGGTGCGTTACATTATATTGAAGCTGTGGGCTCAAACAGCACACAGCTTTTTTTGGCCTAAGATAACATGTTGTACACTTACAAACTGTATATGACAACTTATTTTGATGTTGTATTCATATAGGCTTGAAATGTACTGTGGAAAAGCACAGAACGCTCTCGAAGTCGGTAGTGTCCCCAGGCCTTACAGTCGATTGATCAAAACACCGGCCCAGCTGCAGTGATGAGAAGTCTGGAGGCGGTGCTTCCTCCCCCGACCGAAGGTGTTTTCCACTTGATTGTAACAGACCGATTTTATACGTCGGTGCAGTTGGCGTACCAGCTTTTGCGTCGACAAGTCTTATGTGTGGGGACTATTCAAGATGATCGTCAGGGATTTTGCGATGCAGTTGTGGAGCCAAATCGAAATCGCCCGAAAAGTATTGCCCATGGAACGACCCGAATGGCAGTTGCCAAAACCTGCCCCCTCATGACGAGCCTCGTATGGTGGGATCGACGGCCGGTACAGCTTTTGGCCACAGGGGGAAGTCGAGCAATGGAGAGCTGCTGTAAGTTTTACTGCATCGATCTGCATCCGGTGTACTCACTTAGATTCTGTGTTTATTATCGTGTAGTACGATGGACACCCGGAAGCGTTCGCGTTGAAGTTCCCTGCCCATCCGTGATGCGCGACTATCACCGCTGGATGGGTGGGGTGGATATTCACGATCAATTGCGACTTCAGCGGCACTCTCTTCAACAGCAAAGAAGTGCAAGAAGTACTACAAAGCAATTTGTTGGGCTTGTCGATGTCGCCGTGGTCAACGCATACATCGTGTTCCACGAAGCGCAGAAAAAACGAGGAGCTAAACAGGCAACACACGCCGAATTTTTGACGCAGCTACAGGCACAGAGGCTGGAACTCAGCGAGGAAGACTTCGCGCAGGTAAGTTGGTACAACATATTCCCTTACAACATGTATACAACATACTAACATACAACATGTCGACTTAGCGCCAACCGCAGGTGGATATGTCAGATGCTATACCACGTTCACTCCCGTCGGATCATGTACCGCGAGAGAACCCCGGCTACCAAATCATTCACGGACAGCGCAAGCG
Source organism: Phytophthora europaea (assembly GCA_030463285.1). NCBI lineage: Eukaryota > Oomycota > Peronosporomycetes > Peronosporales > Peronosporaceae > Phytophthora > Phytophthora europaea. The sequence continues at coordinate 2,988 of JAHQIV010000632.1, forward strand.
AAGATAACGACAGTGTAAGGTCTGCTCTATTCGCAAGCGCTTCGTCGGTGAACGACGTGCAACCAAGTTCTACTGTCCAGATTGTAGTCCATCGGATAAAGCAATGTAAGGTTTGTCTGCACAACTACACAAGCTAAATGGTACCTAACACTGTTTGTGCTGCAGAACGTACTTGTGTAACAAGGTATGGCCCCACAACAAGAACAACACGCTCACTTGCCATCAGATATGGCACTTCCAATGGAAGAATGGTACCGAGCGCCCTCGGCCTCGATCCAGAATCGTGAGGCCGGTGGCGGTGCTGGCAAACGCAAGCGGCGCCGGCAACTTGACGATGACGATACGGCAGCACGCGGAGACTCTGCGGGTGAAGAGGAGCAGGACGTGGAAGCGGACGAGAGTGCCGAGGAAGAAGTGGAGGAGTCTACGGGAGAAGGAGACAAAACAAATGGTGATGAAGATTCGGATGCTGCTGGCGGCAAGGAGTAGGCAGGCCTGACGATGGCCGTGCTTCGTGCAGACGTTTCATTTGATGCGTGTGTTGGTAGCTAACGAAAAACAATGGATCTTGTTGATTTCTCTCTCTTACATCAGTAACTTTAGCTACTTTGGCTTTGATTGATTACAGCTCGTTTTCATGGACGAGGAGATGTCCTGTTCCTTGATAAAAAGCCAACTACGGAAAGTACGCGATGTCCAGTTTATGCTCAACATGCATGAGAATACAGCATTAAGCAACTAGCGACGCTGTATATTCCAGCATGTTGGAGGTACAGTAAAAGTGGTGTGTCGCGTTTTTCAGAAAAGGTACCCGTACTTAACCAGGGCTATACAAGTTTTAAGTGTAGCCCGGCTATAATAACTGGTTGTATTTGACAACATGATTGGCTTTTCTTTTAAGTACGAAAAATGATTTGGTCGCTGTGGGGTTAAAGGCTTCGACGTACGTGAAGTTAATGCCCCAGCTCGTTCTGGCGTGGCTGACCACTGTGGTCAAGTACTGGGCAAACTGGTCGTGGTTCCAGTCGTCTAAGTTGTCCTTGCCTCCGCCCGCAGTGGCGTGGTTGTTCGTCATCCACCAGGGCGGTGAGTTTGAGAACGCCTCAACGATACTAACGTCACGTTTAATGGCAAGACCGACCATTGCTTCGCATCGGCATTCCAGTTCCAGCTCTCGCTCGTTGGGTCATTGCTCATCCAGTCCAACCAGAACATCTCCATGAACTTGAACGCTGGTATTTCGTCAGACGTCTTCATCGAAACCTCTATCGTCGGCAACGTTGTTCGCAGAGCCACCGATGTTGTAGCGCGCGATATAGAACCCCAGTGCTGGCAGGCCAGACGTGGAGCCGTTCAGCGCCACGGTCTCCTTCGTAGTGAAGATTAAGTCGGTGATATCGTCGCGATCACCGAAGGCGTTTGCCCACCAGCAGAGCGATGTGCCCCATCCGTCCCAGGAACCCACCAGCGTCGTAGCAGCATCGGCCTTAACTGTGGAGTCTGCGTTGACCTGCGGAGGGTAAGTCAGCAGGAGATCGGAGGCCAGAGCTGATGCCGCAACCGTTTGAACTGAAAGCATGTATCCCGATAGCTTGTGGAAACTTGAATGTTAGGTGCGCGCCGCAAATATGAGAGTGGGAAACGAACAGGATAGTTATGAAAAAGATAGGCACGATCGCAGCAGCATACCCGGTTTCAGAAGTAGCTGGGGGGATATTCCGAATATGAATACTATTCGCCTGGTCACAATGATGCCAGTTGCATCAAAGCCGGTGGACAACCTAGGTACTGTTCGTGAGCCAGGCAGACTGCGTACGTTCCGCACGACCGGGTGAAGATCTGAAGGCGGCGATTTGAGATTGTCGTCGAAACGTAGGCAGTATATGGCACTTTGTATGTGATCGTAGGAAATATTGCGGCCGAATCAACAACATTGTCAGTGGTAGTACAAACTAACATACGGAATATGTATGCACTCGCGAAGGTTGACGACTGGCTCGGGTTTCGTAGGCTATGAAACCGACTCGCTAGGATTGGCACGAACGTCAAGACCTCAAACCCTCCAGCACGGTGCTCAGCACTGCTGAGCACCAGCCTTACGACCAAGCAAGAAGAACATGCCACCGCTTTCACCCAGTAAGCCCCCGTCCTCCTCCGAGCCCGGCTCGGCTCCGCCCACCACCAAGTCCGTCCACCGAGTCCCTCACTGTCACCGAGTCCCCCACTGCCACCGAGTCCCCCACTGCCACCGAGTCCCCCACGGCTACCGAGTCCGCCTCGGCTCCCTTTACCACCAAGTCATGCTGATTTGTGGCATCCACCAAGTCCAGCTCGGCCGCGGCCTCCTCTGAGTCCAACCCGGCATCGACTTTCACAGAGTCCAGCTCGGCCCCACCAAACCATCCTCGGGCAGTTCTCCGCCGCCGTCTTCGACGTGCAGCATGGCTGCCTTCTCTTCGACGTTCAGCTCGGCCGTGGTACCCCCCAATCAAGCAGCTCATCATCGGCTCTCGCTTCTACACAAAACGAGAGTGCAGCAAGTGAAATCACTGTGCAAGATGTATGGGATGCGTGCGTGCCGTCCAAAATGCAGCGCGCATATCGAGGTAGTGTGGATGCTACATCCTGATGGATCCGATCAACTAAAGGCGACGAGGCGCCGAAGTATTTCACAGACACAGGTCACACAGTTTACTTCGAGTGGTTTTGAGACTTCCCTCGTGGAGAAGCGGAAAAGTGTCTGCAGCGCATATTTAGGATCTTTATCGGCGTCAAGATATTGCTTTTTCTGCAGCTTACAATAAAGGAATGGCTACATTCGTTTTAGGATTGAAACGCATGCAGGATTCAGTCGGGGCCGAACGCATGGAGGCTTCAAAGCTTCAGTCGGGGTCGCCAGGTAGCTACGAAACTAGATTAGACATGACTGGACAGCAGGCAGAGAAAGTATTTACTGTTTTAAACTATGGATAGAAAATTTGCATCTCCTAGCTTCGACTCGCAAGTGCCGAGTATCCGGGACAGCCCGGATACTCCTCGGAACAACACTCCGCCTTGCTCGTCTAAAGCGCTCTCGAAGAACAACCTGATTGGAGGAAAGTTCCTGTACGTCCTCCAATAGAAAGAGAGTTTTCGTTGCCCGCGAGGATTCCTACGTTTTTCCTAGATAATTGATTAAACCTAAAGAATGCTAAGATTGACGACTACGCTAGAGCACTGGATCAATGGGCTTCGAGGTGCCGTCGTGAAGAAAGGGAGAAGAATGATGCGCAGATTGCCTACAACGACTTGCAGCGCTTCAGAGTGAGCTTGCAGAACGATTTAAGATATTTCCGGCGTACCGTGCAAGATTTGCAGGAAGCAACTCACGTTGAAATGGAATTCAGAAGACTCTAATTTTGGTGAGTACATGCTTCAGTGCTACATAGCATTTGTACGGTATTGTGAAAACCGACGATTATGTCCTATGTTTTTGCAAGTCGATCGCTTTAAGTGCTTATTAAGCGGGTGAACCCTTGTTTTGATATATATAATAGGCCACTCCGATTTGGCGTTCCCCATCCCTGTTCATATATCGCGGATTGCCGTCGATTTATAAGCAAATGACTCCGAATGCCTGGTATCAGCTGGGCATTCTGAGGGCAGCTTGTATAAATAAACGGCGTCCCAGATCAACGTGGGCTGCGAACACGAAGCTGTAGCATTTATAAAATCCTAATGAGCACATATAATACTTATCTTCCCCTATATTATGCGCGGAGCTACGTTTGCACGAGTAGTAGCTGCTTGTACTCGTAGTTCTGGCTGCTGCATCTCTGCGGCTATTTTAACCCCAACAGCTCAGAAATCTAGGACAAATAAAAGGACCAAAAGTTAGAGGCTTACGTAGCCAAGCGTTTTAGGAGATACACGAGCTTATTATTATGGACAGAAAGATCATGATTGGATCTATAAGGGATATGTCTGCCATTGTGTCCCCCATTGTCCTTCAAGTCGAAAACGCGGTTTGGAAAGTATCACTAATAACATATCAATTTTGAGTTTTGTACGTAACTCTAGTACAAAAATCCTGAAATGATTTAATCATTTCAGGATTTTTAAGCTCAATTTTTGAACTCAGTATGTGGCTTCTACTGTGAAGGCCTCCGATACTATCGTTGAATTTGTTATAAGTGATACGCTGCAATATCATCAAGTCTAATATTGGCTATACAAACTTCCAAGTCACTTTGGTCGTTTTTTGCTGGTTCAAGGACAAAAACCAGGAAAGTACATCTATCTATATACTGTAGTGTTGCGCCTGCTTTGACGCGCGTGTGCTAAAGGGGGATTTCATTCCGCCAACATTGGGCCGCACATTGGATCAGTTGCATCGCCAGAGGATCGTAAGTCGGATGTGAAAAACCTAAGAACAAGCTATTGTGAGTTCTACTTGAAATTTCCTTGCGCGATTGGTTGAATCAACCGACGGGCAATCGCGCAAGCATATACAGTTTGTATATTTCTCTCTTAAGTACGGATGTAGCCATGACATGGCGATTCCAATCTGACTTGGGAATTGTATGGGGGCGATTCTTGAAACCGATCGGATTTGGCAAAGTTGGGCGGAATTCAAAATAACTACATGAACATGTAGTAAGGTTAGTAGTATAGATACACCATGTATTATAGTGTGTACTACTGTATCCGGAAGCTGGTGATGCCTTCTGCTGAATTTGGCGCGATGATAGCATGGCCACGCTGTTGACTGTCTGAAGCAACACAGGTATCAGATACAGTACAGAAAGCACAGCAGTTTATTGACTGTTTTGTGAGTTTATCAACCTCAACGTTACGCCTACACAGCAACACCCTGAATCTCGAACGTCACCACAGACGCCGCTGGAATCAACGCGCTGAAAGTTGTACCAGACAACTCGACCTTCGACGTCTTGTAAAGTGCGCCTGTACCGCTCGTCTCGGTCGTCCAGGCGCTAACCGGGCCCACCACCTTGGAAAAGCTCGCCAGGTCATACGTGACCTTCGAGGCCGCAGCACCAGAGTTTACCGTTGCAACCACGAGAAGTTTGGTCTTGGCATCATAAGCCATGACAGTATTCTTGTCATCCGTGGAGAGGATAGCCATGCCAGGTCGAATGTGGCGAGAGTACTGCGCTAGTGCGTAGTACTTGGGGTTGGGCGAGCCGATCGTCATATTGCCCGGAGCCGAGTTGATGAGGCCCCAGCCTCCGCCGTCAAACGGCTGCCAGTACACGAAGGCGGACACGCCCATCTCGTTGATGTTAATGGCGACAGCCTCAGCCAAGCTGAGACCTGTTGCGTCCTTTTCACCGTACTCGGAGTCCCAGAATTTCTTGTTCACCTTCTTTACCAGTGCCTTCAAAGGTGCTCGATCCGACTCACGATTACCGTAGCCGTGTGTGTTGACCTTATCAATAGTGGCCATCACATTAGCATCAGCAGATAAAGAGGTCAGCGTGGATAGTGCTTGCGTGTCCGAGTTTTCATCCGACGCCGAGATAGCGACGTCTTTCAGTCCGAAGTAGTCCAGCTTCGTGCGAAGCTTCACCAAGACATCCTTCTGTGTGGCCACATCGAAGTGGCAACCTTCTTGGCCACCGGGGAACTGCCACCACGAGCTCATCGGTTCGTTGAACGGCTCGACATAGTTGAAGTTGATACCCCAGCTCTCATTAGCCTGCTTCACGACGGCAGCCAGGTACAGCGCAAATTGGGCGTGGTTCCAAGTTTGCAGATTGTCCTTTGTTCCACTCTCTCCGCCGGCAGTAGCGTGGTTGTTGTTCATCCACCATGGTGGCGAGTTCGAAAATGCTTCAGTGAGGTCGACGTCACGCTGCGTTGCCAGCTCCAGCATCTTGCGTTGCTTAGCGTCGGCATCCCAGTTCCAGCTTTTGCTGGTCGTGTCATTGCTGAACCAGTCTAGCCAGAACGATTCAATGGACTTGAACGCCGGCATGTTTGGGGACTTCTTCATCGCGATTTCGGTGCCGCTGTCATCGATGACGTTGTCACTAGAGCCACCGATGTTGTAGCGTGCAATGTTAAACCCGAGCGCCGGAAGTCCGGACGACGCCTCTTTCAGCGTCACGGTATTCTTTTGCGTGAAGAGTAGGTCGGCGATGTCTTCACGGTCTCCGAAGGCGTTGGCCCACCAGCAGAGCGACGTACCCCATCCTTCCCAAGAGCTGATCAGCGTCGTCGACGCATCCATTTTAACGGTGTAATCCGCAGCAAGGACCTGCGACGACTGCGTAACCAAAAGAGCGTATGCCAGTGCCGACGCTCCGAGCGCTCGAACAGAAAGCATGGTCTTCAAATGCACGCTGCAAAATCGAAAGTGGGAACCGAAAAGGGATGCCGCAGCGGAGACGTGAGCCAGGCTCGAAAATGTAAGGGTTGTCCCTGAACAGATGCGATTCCGGACAGCGATTTGGGAACAAACTGCGATCGTCTCACAACAACCCGTTATCCACTGAGTGCCTTCCAAAAGTGACAGTATCCGGATACAACTCGCCAAGTTGGTGACATCGATGCTCGGTTTTCTCGTTTTGAATTTAGCAGTTCTTGTATGATCTTGAAAATTCTCAATTGATCCAGAAATGGTGTGCATGTACAGCCGGGTAAGAATGGAAAACAGATCAGTTTGATCACCAAGACTCTTGATTCAAGAGGAGACCGAAGAGGGCGTTAAATTGTCGTATCGGATGAAGTTTCATGCTGCAGCTCGTACAGTGCTCACTACGTGTTGGATGTTTATCGTTGACAACATGCTTTTTGAAGGAGGGATGTTCATGTCATGGCCGAAGCTTTAAGGTGGTGGGCGCTACTAACCAGTGGCAGATTGACGAACTTTTGCCCATAGAAATCCAGAATCTACAAAGCCACCCCCTGAACCTCAAACGTCATCACCGACGCAGCCGGAATCGATGCACTGAACGACGACCCAGAAAGCTCAGCCTTCGAAGACTTGTAAAGGGCACCCGTACCGCTCGTCTCTGTGGTCCAAGCCGTGATCGGGCCTGCCACTGCCTTGAAGCTTGCCAAGTCGAACGTGACTTTCGAAGCTGTGTTGGCCGTGTTCACCGTGACAACTACAAGTAGTTGCGATGCTGTATCGTAAGCCATGACAGTTTTCACGTCATCCGTCGACAGGATGGTCATGCCGGGGCGAATGTGGCGTGAATATTGCGCGAGTGCATAGTACTTGGTGTTGGGTACGCTAATGATGTTGTCAGCCGGATTAGATTGAATGAGGCCCCAACCTCCACCATCAAGCGCCTGCCAGTACACGAATGCCGACACTCCCATTTGGTTAATGTCTAACGCAATGGACTCGGCCATGCTAAGTCCTGTCGCATCTTTTTCACCATACTCCGAATCCCACAGCGTCTTGCTCGACTTCGTCACAAGGCTCTTCAGAGGCCCCCGATCCTTTCCACGGTACGGGCTCAATCCATCGTAGCCGTGCGTGTTCACCTTGCCGAAGGTGGCCATCACGTCAGCATTTGTTGACATAGTTGTGAGCGTGGACAGCGCTATCGAGGGCGAATTTTCATCAGACGTCGCGATGACAACATCTTTCAGTCCAAGCTGGTCAAGATACCCCCGTAATTGAAGCAGAACATCGTTCTGCGTCTTCACTTCAAAGTGACACCCCTCCTGTTTGCCAGGATATGCCCACCACGTGCTCATGGGCTCGTTGAACGGTTCAACGTACGTAAAGTTAACCCCCCAGCTGTCTTTAGCCCGCTTCACCACTGTGGCCAAGTACAGGGCGAACGCGTCATGATTCCAGGTCTGCAAATTGTCCTTCTTCCCGTCATCTCCTCCAGCGGTGGCATGGTTGTTCGTCATCCACCATGGGGGAGCGTTGGAGAACGCCTCCGTGATATCGACTCCGCGCTTGATGGCCAACTCGAGCATCTTGCGTTGCTTAGCGTCGGCCTCCCAGTTCCAGCTTTTGCTTGACGAAACGTTGCTGGACCAGTCCAACCAGAACGACTCGATGAACTTGAACGCTGGCATGTTTGGGGACTCCTTCATCGCGATTTCGGTGCCGCTGTCATATTACATTCTTACTAGAGCCACCGATATTGTAGCGCGCAATATTGAATCCCAACGCGGGGATACCCGATGTGGCACCCTTCAGCGTTACAGTCTCTTTACGTGTAAAAAACACATCGGCAACGTCTTCACGGTCTCCGAAAGCGTTGGCCCACCAGCAGAGCGATGTGCCCCACCCTTCCCATTTGTCGAGAAGTGTCGTGGCAGCGTCAGCTTTGACAGTGTAGTCCGCTGCACGCCCACCAGAACGCACGCCACAGCCGACACAGTAAAAGAGCGAAACGTGAGCATGGATTCGTGAAGACTCGTACTCGGGGAATGGCGTTACCGGTACAGTACTGCACCCTTAACTTCTATAAACCTTCTCATAAAGCATAAACCGCCGCATGCGTTTTCAAAGTGAGGACGGGTGTAATTGCACTGCAAATCACCAAAATCGGAGTGGCCGACAGGAAATCTACACCAAAGCCTCACCCTAGAAAACCCCGAGAGCGGTGACAGAACCCTAAGCCGAGCCAAAGTTGGTCCTGGGTTTAAGCCCGCGCGCTGCGCGCACGGATCTTAAACCACAGGCGTTGGTTAGGCTCGGCCGAGCAAGGTGCTTTCACCCCCTCCCTACTGTTAAGGGTCTATGGTACCCGGGACCTAAACGAAAGTGAAGGACGAAGGAAGTCGGGTTTGTTGCAGCGAGAGACAGAAATTAATCGGCTACACAGTAGGTACTGTACACCATCTTAGTTTGTATCTTCGTCTGGTTGAACAGAACAGACACAGTTGCAGTCTACAGTCGGAATGTATGAAACGCGTGGAGCAAATGCTTCAACGTGTTCCAATTGCGATAGGTATTGCCGCATGTTGAAGACTTCGTCATGTAAATGCCCTCGTACCAGCACCGCATCCTTCGACTAGATTTTACCGCACAAGCGACCAGTGATCGCTGCACGTTCCGGTGGAACTTCCACCGTGGAAGTGCCAGTTATTAGTAATACTCACGCCCCAGTACAGTTGTGGAAATCCAGCATTTATAGCATCACCTTTTGTATGTCGGTAATCCCGACTCACATGTCAAGAATCTGTGATTTTCTTGGTCACCACGTGTGTGTGTGTGAAGTTGACGTTACCTGTCAGTGTATTTCATGATTTTCATTAGAACTGTTTGTCCAGATAGCTGGAGCATCTTGTCACTTTATTATGGATGGCGTGAAGTACTGTAGTGTTTGTCTAAACGACTTGCTGGTACCACAGCGATTCCAAGACGAAAACTTGTAGAAAAAATTCGCTGCATTGCACGAGTTCCATAGAGTACTGTAAGCTTTTGATATGCTCTCAGATACCTGCCGCTGACCACAACACCGTCGAATTGCCCCCAGCACTAGCTAGAAGATGGCGCTTCGGATTCCATTGCAGGTCCACCACTGGACCGTTGTGGCCTTGAGGAAGTGTGTGCACGAATTGACCAGTCGAGCTCTTGTAGAAAAAGACTCGTCCGTCCTCCGCTCCGGTGGCCACATACGCACCATCAGCAGAGTAGCAACACCCTAATTGGAAATCACTGCGCTGACTTTGGGTCAGCCCGTGCTCTTTGAACATGTGCAGCAGCTTGCCCTCGAACGCATCCAAATGTATGAACACCCCGCGGTTTGTCGTGACAAGCAACTGGTTGCCATCGGGGCTAAACTTTAAGTCAACTGCATGCAGCTTCTTCGCACTCAAGTTGGGTGCCTGCATATGCGCGAGGAAGGGCTCAACTGCTGCCATGACCGACGCATCATACAGCGAGAACTTGGCGAAGGGTCCATCCTGGTAGTTTCTTGCATCGTACATGCGGATCAAGTGGTCGTCCGTGTAAACACCAAACACCACTCCCTCTTGATCATAGGCAGCGCAAACGTGCGAGACTGGCAAGTGATCGGTTCGAATGATAGCCTAGAAAACATGTCAGCAGTTGGCATCAATGAGCATATCGTTAAAAGGCGCACATTAGACGTACCGTAGTGTCCGAGTTGCGGATATCCCAGAGCCGAACCGAGCCGTCCAGTCCAGCGGATATGAACTGGTCCGCGGTGGGGTGCATCATTAGCGACGTAACTCTGTTGACCAACAAACAATTCAACCGTTAATCACTGAAGAGAAGCTTGCAAATGCAATACATTCTACCTGTCGGTGTGGCCAGTGTAATACCGAAGAAATTTGTTGTCGAAGAACGAATGGTACCGAATGCGATCTGTACACAAGCAAAACAAAATCCAAGCAGCCATCAGACATCTAGCGACCTGAACTAAACATCCTAAGTGACGGTTGAACGTACAATCGTTTGCGCTGTTGGCGGACGAAAAGATGACGCAGTCCGGGTGGTGCGTGAATCGCACGAGGCCGACGCCATATCTCTTGGTCAAAATCGTCTTGGCGACCCTGTGCACATCGCGATCGTCTCGTGTCAATCCAGTTCATCCGCCCCCGCGATGCGGTCTACATCAATAATACTGTCTGCAACGTACGTGCCACTCAGACAATTGATCATGGACATGACTCCGTCGCTGCGACTCGTGACGCATCGCTCGCCATTGCGGTGGAAGTCCAGCGACGTGATGTGCACGTTCGGATCCTCGTCTTCCTACGAAAAGACGAGCGCCGGTCTCAGTGAAACAACAGGCAACAGGAGAAGAAGCTTCATCGCACCTGCGGGGCGAAGTTGCGCGCGACGCTGTAGGACCGCAGCGCGGCGTCCGAGAGCTCCACACCCTCCACCATCGTTCCGAGCAATATGCCACGCCAGAGCGCACAATATGTCGTACCATAGGTTTACTAACAGACCAGTACGAACCCATACTGAATCAATGTTTACGGGACAATATCCTCAAAACATACCGGTATTGGAAGATGTACTGGTCCGATAGCTACTGCACAACTACGTGGCGCGGTGCCGGCACCCACCCCCTCAATCCGAGATCGGCGACGTCACCAGGCAGCAGCATGTCGGGCGGACACCTGTCCAAGGAGTTCTTCGAGCTGGTCAAGTCGATCGGCGAGAGCAAGTCGAAGCAGGAGGAGGACCGCATCATCATCCATGAGGTGGCGCAACTCAAGCGCAAGCTGAGCGAGGTGACGGCCACGTCCAGCACGTCCAGCAGCCTCGTGAACAAGCGCAAGCGCGAGTTCCTCATCCGCCTCATGTACGTGGAGATGCTGGGCCACGATGCGTCCTTCGGCTACATCAAGGCCGTGGAGATGACGGCCAGCACCAACCTCATGCAGAAGCGCGTGGGCTACCTCACGTGCAGCTTGTGCCTGTCCCCGACGCACGAGTTCCGCTTCATGATCATCAACCAGCTGCAGCGAGACCTGCAGAGCTCCAACCACCTCGAGGTCTGCGCGGCGCTCATGGCGGTCTGCAAGCTCGTGACGGTGGAGATGGTGCCGGCTGTGCAGCCCATGATCCTCGACCTGCTGCGCCACGACGCCGAGCTCGTGCGCAAGAAGGCGGTGATGGCTATTCATCGCTTCCACCAGCTGAACCCGGACTCGGTCAGCGAGGTGGGAGATGCGCTGCGCCGCACGCTGTGCGACCGCGACCCCAGCGTCATGGGAGCCACGCTGTGCATCCTGCACGACTTGGCGGAAGCCACCCCCACAGACTACAAGGACCTGGTGCCTAGCTTCGTGAGCATTCTCAAGCAGATCACGGAGCACCGGCTGCCACGCGAGTTCGACTACCACCGCATCCCGGCGCCGTGGATCCAGATCCGCCTGCTGAAGATCTTGGCTCTGCTCGGTCAGGCGGACCAGCAGACTAGTGAGGGCATGTACGAGGTACTGCACGATGTCATGCGTCGTGCTGACACCGGGATCAACGTGGGCTACGCTATCATCTACGAGTGCGTGCAGACTGTGACGACGATCTACCCGAACAGCACGCTGCTCGACGCGGCGGCTGCCAGCATTTCGCGCTTCATCTCGAGCGACAACCACAACCTGAAGTACTTGGGTGTTACGGGACTTGCTGCTATCGTGAAAGACCACCCGCGCTACGCTGCAGCACACCAAATGGCGGTGATTGACTGCCTTGAAGACCCGGATGAGACTCTCAAGCGCAAGACGCTGGATCTGCTGTACCGCATGACCAACCCTGTGAACGTTGAGTTCATTTCCGACAAGCTCACCCAGTTCCTCCGTGAAGCCTCGGACGTCTTCCTGCGTACGGAACTTGTCTCGCGTATCACGCAATGCGCTGAGCGTTATGCACCGAGCAATGCTTGGTACATTCAGACCATGACAAACGTGTTTGAGCTCGGTGGCGACCTTGTGCGTCCTGAGGTGGCACACAACTTACTGCGTCTAATCGCAGAAGGAAGTGGCGAAGACGAAGACCAGGACATGGAGCTACGACGTGATGCTGTTGACACGTACCTGGAGCTTCTGGAACGCCCTGTGCTTCCTGACATTCTGGTTTGCACTATGTCCTGGGTTCTTGGCGAGTACGGCTACCTCTCGGACGCCATGGAGCTCGAGGAGATCTGTGAGCGGCTTGTGGAGCTTGTTGACCGCCCTTTCGACCAGGAAGACACCACGCGTGGTTACGTGCTCTCGGCTGTGACGAAGATTACGGCTCAGATGGGTCACACTATTGATGTAGCTGACGCTATGATGGAGAAGTACAAGACCAGTCGTAGTACCGATCTGCAGCAGCGATGCTTTGAGTACCTGGCGCTCAGCAAGAACTTCTCTCTGATGAACGAGGTTTTTCCGGAAGACGCGAGCTGCGAAGACATTGAGGTGGACCCCAACCTTTCGTTCCTTACGAGTTTTGTGGAGAAGGCAGCAGCCCAAGGAGCACCGCTCTACGATCCGCCTGAGGACTCGGACGATGAGGAAGAGCAGTATGGCCACCGCCGTACTGGCGGTGACTCAAACCGCCTGAACTTCGAGGCGTACAAGAAGCCTGAGATCCCTTACCCGACCAAGCTTCCTCCTGCGGATCAGCAGGGCGCTTTCGGAGTTAACAAGTGGGGTGGCGCTCCTGCTGGGCCTGGTGGCATGCCCGGCATGGGAAGCTCTGGTGGGCCCGATCCTACCGGTGGATTTGGTGCTGGCAAGCGTGGAGTTGTTAAGAATGTATGGGGCCCCACGGGTCTCAACACGCCCGACAATGCCCCACCCGGAGTCCCTGGAGCTGGTGCTCCTGGTGGTTATCCGTCCGACCCTTACAACCAGGGCAACATGGGTGGCCAGGGAGCTTACGGTGCTCCAGGTGGCGGCTATGGTGGTCAGCCTGCTTACGGTGCTCAGGGAGGCTATGGTTCTCAGCCTCCTCAGCAACCACCTCAGCAAGAGTACAGTGCTTCCAACAACTATGATAACGTTGAACCCTCGAGTGAGGACGAGACCAACGGTGGCGTCGATGAAAGACAGATGCTTGCTTCCGCAATCTTTGGCGGCATTCCTGGTGCCCCGGCACCGATGCCCGGCGCTCGCCGTGTAGGATCTAGCACCCGCACGACCGTCAACTCCAGTCGCCGCTCGGGCCGCTCTTCGTCGAGACGTTCATCTGGCCGTAATGAGCAGCAGCCGCAGCAGCCACCGCAACAGGCTCAAGCTCATGTGGAGCAAGCGCCGCCACCGCAGCAGCAGCAACAACCGAAGGTCGAAATGGATCTGCTCGATATCTCGTTTGATGCTCCAGCAGCTCCGCAGAACACAGGAATGTTCCAACAACAACAGCAGCAGGCGCCACCCCAGCAGCAGCCTATGATGAATGCGGACCCGTTTGGCATGGGCTCACCGCTTGCACCAGCGCCTGCCCTCGAGGCTAGCTCACCAGCACCCTCTGCATCTTTGGACCCATTCGACATGTCGGGACTCGGCTCCAGCATGAACGGTAAGCTCGTGTAAACCCATGATGATCGCAATTGCTTGTGCACTAATCCTTAACTTTCTTTGTCTTGTTCTGCTTGCATGTACAGCTGCCGTCGAGCTTGGCAAGAGCCCCGGTACTGGTTTGGATATCCTCGGCGGTAGCAGCAGCAACACGAGCGTTTTCCAGTACAACGGACGGCAGCTGGAGCCGTGGCAGATCACCACACAGGACTTTGGTGCACGCTGGGGCACTTGCCCATGCGAGAAGAAGACCAAGGTGAACCCGAGCGGCATTCGCACGCTGGAGGACTTCATGGGTCGCATGCACCTGTTCAACGTGCACACCGTTGAGGCCATCCCAACCAGTACGTGCCATTGATGCAGTTTTGCATGCTTTGCGCGGCAAAGTTCTAACGTCATGGCTTCTGCTCCTATATTTTGTTTACTCCAGCCAACGAGGCGATTGCGGCTTGTCGTCTGGTGAACTCAGAGCACGTAGGATTGATCCACGTGAAGATCCGCAGCGGTGGCTTCGTGGACATCACGGTCCGCACGGCCGACATGAACTTCACCGACCAGCTCCTGGAGGCCGCCGCGCAGCGGCTCAAATAGGAAGGTCTAGCAGCGGCCACAAAATCCAAATGTTTCATGTGAATGGTACACTTTAGCTTTTGAGTGTAGTACAGAGTATCGGAGAGCAGCAGCAGGGTTCGAGGCAGCATGTCCGAGGAATGGAGAATGCACCAGGCATTCTGCGCTACGCTAGCGCGATATTGGCCTAATCAGTTCCGCCTCGAGCAAACAGCGTGGCTACGAGTACAGTACTGTACCTGAAGCAGGTTTGAAGCGGCGCGTATTGAAGTAAAAGCCAGTTCGCTCTTCCTCATCAACATGAAATGGCTTGTGCAATGCACAGTGCACAGCCAGAACCTGCAAGACAGGAGCACCACTCCAATCCGCAAAAGACAGGCCAGCGCTCAGGAGAGCCATCAACACAGCGGAGTCAGCGTTGCAACTTGCGAGGTGCGGGCCGTGCCGCTACACGCCGCCTGAGGATAATCGCAAGCGCCAGCAGAACTCCAAGCCGCCTGCTGTGACTGTCACCCTTCTCCAAGCACCGACGTTCGGGCTCCGTCGCCGGCGCTGAACGTACGACTCATTGCGAAGACTCTGGAGGCCGCCATGCAGCCTGCCACAGACACCATGAAGCCGCGCGCGCGGGCCGTGAGCTCCGACAACGCCAAGCCCACCATCGTGCTCAACCTGC
>JAHQIV010000633.1:0-18172 GCA_030463285.1 Phytophthora europaea
AATACATTTATATGCCAAATACGACACTACAGCGTCAAAGCCTACAATTGAAGAGCAATTTACCTTGAGTCCACTGGGCGTACGCGGAACGAAGCCATATCGATAAGCGAAGCGACGAAGTAGCCGAAGCAGCGACTCGTACGCTGTCGCTGTGTCCTTCTTCCCCTGAATGTAGCTTTCAAGCCAATCTGGATACACGTCGCGTACGAAGCTCGCCATGGTTTTGGCTGTGAGCACCTCGCTGTCACGGCGGGTGTCCTTCATGAATGTTATCAACTCGATTCCAAAGGGAACAAGCTCACGCCGTCCAGGGGTGCGGGACAGCGTTTTCTCGCTCCCTTTGTAGCTGAATATGTCGTCGGCAGACTTGCGCCAATCGTTGAGCGTCCATCGGGGGATTCCTTGCGTCCTGGCCGCCTCTCGCTCACTCATGCCCTCCGTCGCGCGAAGCACCGCTCTCTTCTTCTTCATGCTGTAGTGCTTGCGATGCTGTTTGCCTGCACTAATCTGCGCACTTATCGCCTGCAGGGTCACTACCGAGGCGCTGGCTTCATCTGGGGGCTCTTCGATGCTGCTGGCTACCTCCATTTTACCGACTGATAGCCACTGAATTGATTTCGGAGCCTGTGTGATGATTGGTAGAAAAAGCGTAAAAAGCAAAACCTGATTGGCGGATTCGGGGACAATACGCAGTGTCTATGTTCCGATTCAGAGGGGTGGCAGTTAGCTTGGCGGCAGTTGCTTTCTGTCCGTTGCTGTACAGTCGAAGCTGGTTCCGAGTGGAATATATTTCTGAAATATATCAACTTTTGAAATATTCCATTACATTAATTTAGCAAGCCCACCTACCCCTTCGTACAGTGGGGGTGACGCTCAACATGCGAAATACGGTATGTAGAATAACGCCTACTGGAGAGCGTTTTTACGAGAGAAAAAACCTGGGTTGACCGACTTTTCTGATTTGGGCTTCGGTTTGGATTCTATGCAACGATCGGTCAGTTTCACTGGAGGTAGTGGACCAAGGGACGCTACTTATCTCAAAGTTCGAAGTTACTAAACAGGGAAATTCGACTTTATCGTCTTGAGCGACGTAATAGACTGACTAGCTATATTTTGTCTAATTTGTGGTCTATTATGGCCTTATATAAACCCGGATTTTGGGGAAAATTCTTATCGTGTATGAAATGAACTGGTGGACGTGTTACGAGGGGAAAATGTCAAAACGTGTATGAAGTAAAACCATTTTGCCAAAAGCGGTTAAAGTGCGTCAGTTTGTGTAGCCCACTTTCGTCAGTGGGTGTCACCTGAAATAACAAGTCACAATTTGTGGCGCACATACGATCCGGCTTTGTTCGAATTGCTCGGCACTATTTTGCCTCAACCTCGGCCGTCCCGTATCGACACTGTGTGCGTGTGGGGTAAAGTGCGTCTCAGCGTGTGTGGCCCAGCTTACGAAGTCACTTAGTGTATGGCGTCAAATCAATGGAGGAGGGGAGCTCCACAGCGGGTTGTGACCCGAGCCCGTCCAAGCCCGTTGTTGGACGGCCTTCCACCCATAAGCCCTCGATATTTTCATGTACTTTGAGAGCTCAGTTGCGGATATTCTGGCGGAGGGACAACAATGAACGGCGAAGTCGATGATATCCGAGCGAGCAGTGATTCCAGCGACTTTGAGGCGCTCCGAGTAGGCATGGTGTTCGAGTCTGCAACAAACGCCTTACATGTTGTTCAAGACTACGCACTTGCTCAAGGACGAGCTGTTAAGGCCAAGCAGAGAACTGGAATGCACCGCTTTATTGGATGTACCATGGATGTCTGCAAGTTTGGTGTTCGTGTCTACCGGAAGCGTCGAGCCGACAAGACGTACGGTTCTTGGTATATCTCTTCGATTGAGGAGGAGCACGTTAACTGCGTCTCCAGTGCCAACCCTACTAGACGCCAAATCGCTAAGCTTCGAACATTTGCGAGTGCAGGTCGTGCTAATTGCACTGTATCGGCAGGATCTTTGACAGATCAGATTCAGGTACGAGATGGAATATCGCTGGTGAAGAAACGCCGAACACTTTATTGAGCACGAGAGCAAGTTAACGACGTGGGTGTTGATGAGATCGCACGATCCTACGAAAAGATTCCTGAGTATCTCGCCCGCTTTGTGGAGTTGAACCCGGGATCAGTGGCAGTGGCGGAGCAGGACTCTGATGGGCACTTCAAACGCACACTTGTGATTGTAAAGCTATGTTTTGTGATCGAAGCGCTGCTCTCATATCGTTCGCTTACGAAATGAGTCTCAACCTAAGTACACATCATTGGGAATGTATTGGCACGTTTTCGGAATTTCACGCATGGTCACAAGCGTTTGGTGTGGGTTCTACAGAGTGCTGAAACCGAAGATCTCTACACCAGTCGTCTCAACTGGACTGGGATGGAGTTTGGGGAGGAGGTGAATGCATACTTGAGTGAGATCTCGCCCCTTCGTTGGTGTGTCCATGCCAACATTGGCGTAGTTCCTCTCTATGGTTGGCAAACATCCAATTTTGGGGAGAGCACCTTCGGCACTCAACTCGTGAAAAGAATGAGGCATCTGCATCCGTATGCTTTTATTTCAGCCATGTGTAACAGTTTTGTCGACGAGTGCTACAAGCGATCGGTGAATGCAGACCGATGGACTGAGCGTGGTTAAGTTCTCACACCCGCGGCGAACAAGCTCGATTTGAAGCAAACCTCTAGAATCGGCCAGTACTCAGTTCAACACGCGTCCGCGGAAGCAACTACGTGTACGCGAAGGCAGCTTCGGTAATGTTTCGACGCCGAGTGCACACTCGTGATGACACCAGCACGTAGTCTCCACATGGGAATGCCATGTCGCAACATTATTGGAGCACTGGAGAGTAGTGGCAAGCTACCGGATGTGTTCAAGTACTTCCAGCCTTGCTGCAAGGTGTCGGATTACGCCACAGCATTTTTCGGCCAATCGGTGTTCATCCCACTCGACAGTGACATGGCACGCGACCCAACATGGCTACCTGCCGGGAGAATCTAACGAGGGCCCTCTTGCCGAGGGCCTTCGCAAAAAACATACACGTGGGAGAGTCGGTCATACCGGTATTGTTAGACTGTAGAAAACTGTAGACGAATGAAAGGACGTCAGATTCAAGCTTCTCCACCATGAGCAACACTGAGTCTCAGCTCGTGCTCATTCCACCCCCACCGGAAGCCGTCTATGACTCGCATGATGCCGTGGAGGCAGCGCTGCATCAATGGACAAGAGATCACTGTTTCACCGTGTCCAGGCGCCGGGTCCGGTACACTGATGACCCCGACCCTCAAGTCTGGGCTCGAAACTACGAGTGCGACCGCACTGGAGCGCCAAAAAACACCGAGCATTTAACAGAAGACAATCGAAAACGTGTGATGAGAGGTTCGAAGCGTTCTGCTTGCCCCATGAGAATAGGGATTCGTGCTGTTAGCAAGACGGACACCTCCGGTCCCTGGAAGATTATGCACACCGCACGAAGCTCCAATCACAATCATCCTCCGTCTCGTGACGTCCGCGTTCACGCTCAGCATAGACGAAGAGCAGCTCACGAAGCCAATCAGCCTCCTGTAACGAATCTTCAAGGTTTAGTAGAGCTTCAAACATCAGCAGGTGTAACAAGTTCGACGATTCAAGCAACTATCCTCAATGCTGATCCCAACTCTCTCGTGGTGGCCAAGGACATATCCAATAGTAAGGACGCGGTTCGAAGGAAAAACCTTGCTTCCCGGACAGCTATTGAAGCACTCTTTGAAGAGCTCGAGGAACATAACTTCTTTTACAAGTTCGAAGTAAATCCTGACACGAACGAGTCACGCACCTCTTCTGGGCCCATCCTGCCACTACAGAGTTGTTCAAGCTTCACCATGATGTCTTCGTCGCTGAATGCACGTACAAAACGAACAAACATCGACTCCCGCTTCTCAACATTATCGTGATAACGGGCGCAAATACCGTACTTCCTATTGCTCAGTGCTGGCTTCTGGGAGAGAAGAAACGCGACTATGTGTGGGCTCGCAATATGCTGAGGTTACTGATGATTGAAAATGACATTCCGTGTCCCCAAGTAGTCCTCACGGACCGGGAATTGGCATGCATGAATGCTCTGGACGGGTTTTTTTTCCAGACACTCCATCGATGGTTTGTCGTTGGCACATGAACAAGAATGTGGAGAGCATGGCTCGAAAGCATCTTGGCCAAATTACAGTTAAAAATCCGGCTCCTGGTCAGCCCAAAAAGGAAAAGTCGTGGGAAACAAACTCATTCATGGGGATTTTCGTTGAGGCTGTTGATGCTGAAACTGAGGAAGAGTTTGAAACTAAACGGAAGGACCTTGCAAGGAGGAGTAAGACAGTGTCAGACTACCTAGACTTGTATTGGTGGAAGTACAAGTCTCGTGTTGTGAAACACTGCACAAACAAGTACAGACACTTCGGAATTCGAGACACATCCACTGTTGAGGGAACTGTGGTTATGGTTCGGAGAAGTAGCATGCAAGAAGGTGAACGCGGAGAGGCGGGACGCGGTGAGACGTCACGAGCTTCGCGTCGAGTACAAGGGATGCCGCCGGAAGAGCACAAGAGCTTGGACGAAGTCAAGCGCGAGGCTCGGAAGGCTAACGTTGCGAAGCGTAAGGCCGCCGAGGAAGAGAAGAAGAGACTGGCCGCGGCTGAAGAGCGACAGTCATTGGGACCGGATGTCCAAGATGCGCACCACGCACTTTTGGATGACGGGTCGGGTGAGAAGCGACTAGACGACGCTGTCAGTCAAGGCGGAGATGAAGAAGAGCTCAAGAGGCCATCGTTGGGAATGCCCGAGGGTGAGGTCAAGAGTTTGGAAGACCCCGCCCGAGACCTGAAGAAAGTGCTTCGAAAGAAGTGTCCCTGGCTGTGGATGGAATTTCGGATTCTCCGCAGCCAGATGAGGAAGTTGAAGTACTTCCGGAGGGCGACGCAGATTTCCTGGACAAGGCGTCGTCGGTCAAGGTTGATAAGCCGTTGGCGACTGTTCAAGAGGACAAGGAGCTCCCAGGAGCCGACGCAGTAGCCGCCGTCCCGGATGATCCCGGTCCCAGAGGCTCCCTGACGAGACCTCGGGGTGAGTGTTCCGGAAGTACAAGCACGCTATTATGTGGTGGAGCAAGTCCGGCGCTGGGAGCGTGTTCCATCTGGAAGGATCCAACCTCCATCTGTGAAGTATACGTGGCCTGATACAACACTGGACACCGCGGGTTGGCAGACGGCGATACTCACGACGTCGGGATACCTGCGAGATTGGTCACTGTCGGCGAACGTTGAAGACGCTTGGGTAGTGGAACTGCGCCCAGAACGGCGAATGCCAGCAATGGCTCAAGATTTGACAGCAGCGACCATCCCGCCTGGAATGTCATCTCCGAGAGTGAGTGTGGCTGCGCTTCAGACCCTCCTATGTGAGGCCGGATTCGAGCTCACAAACCTCGTCCCGGAGTGGTTCAAGACGCGTGCGTCGAAGCTCCACCGAAGTAAGGTTTACAAGGTGGTGGCGGATTTGTTGCAACTACTCGGCGTGGAAATGCTGGAGTGGCAGCAAGTGACGGCTAAGACTTCGGGGCGATCATTGCTTCCCGCCGGTGCCCAGGTAACACACCCTCCTAGATTGGACTACCACGCTGAAGATGCAGAAGGAGATCTCTTCATGAATGATTACGAGTCGGACCTGCTGGGCCGAGAATTTGTGATGCGATTCAGGATGTTGGGTATCCGAACGACCAGGAGCCCAAGGGGATCATTCCAGAGTGAACCCGACGCCAAGCGACCACAAGCTCATCCGCCCCAGCCCCCATCCCTGAGTTCATTGCCACTCTATGCTTCGTCAGGGACGGAAGGACCGAGCACGGTACCTCCCAGCGAGGTTAATTCCGGGCTCAGATGAGTGCGTCCTGGAAGGCGGAGTCGGACGTTTCTGGACGGTCAAGTGTTTCGCAAGGAAGTTTCGTGACTGGAAGCTTGTCGTTCAGGGATGAGTCATCGGCTCGTCAATGTGGTCATATGAGGGAGGACACATGCCTTATGTTGGCTATCACCCGATGGTGATGACAGCTCATGGAGCCAGTGTTTTTTTGCCAAGCGGCCCCGAGATGGGCATGTACATCCAGCAGACGGTGATCCCACCTGTCCAAGAGTTGAGGCCCGATGAGGAAGATGTGGACATGCTGGAATCCGAAAGAGATGTCAAGTCGGTGAAGACGTCCCAACGGCGCGCACGCCGCAAGGGACGCAAGCCGAATTCTTCATCCGACGAAGAGTCCTCTAACAATAGTCGCTATTCACGACGACGAGAAGGAGGAAGACGTCGCACGTCCAAGCGGACGTCCGAACGTCACAGATCCTCTTCACAACACTCTGAACGCTCCAACCGTTCCGGTCGTTCCACCAGATCTACGGGGTCGACTCAGGCAGCTCTGGAGTTTATGCTCAAGGTGCAAGAGATGATAGGCAAGATGCAAGCACAGCAACGCGAAGACACGCAGAGTATCAAGCAGAGCGTGAAGGCGGAAATTGCTCAAGCCCTGAAGCAAGGGACGGGAGTCGAAAAGGGAGAAGTGTCATCCGTGACTCTGCCCGATAGGACAAACGTCACTCCAGTGACACCTGACTTCGTGAAAGCTTTGCGCGCTGAAGGTGCTCTGAGTGAGCGCCAACGTCTTGAAGCAGCGCTGGGAGACTACCAGGCGCAAGTGGAATCTGAGAAGAACTGACAAGCTCTGGAAGTTGCGGAAGCAGCTGCCCGACTGGAGGCATCCCGAAAAGAGTTGCTTGCCCTTCAGGAGGCGCGCGAGAAGAATCGAGAAGCAGCGCTCAATATCCAGAAGTTCCATGCGAATGAGTTAGGGGACTTGGGTGCAACACTGGTCCAAACTGACTCACGCGACTCAGTCCCAACCCCGTCACAAGCTACCGCCGTCCCAACGCGGGCCATTCAAGAGAACGCGGACAGTCATTTCGCGGCACAATTACAGGCGACGTTGCGCGGCTTACAACAGGCTAAGGTCAAGAACGATGCTGCGAAGAGGAGCAGAAGTACGACTCAAGTGAAGACAAAACAGAGCTCCGAGAGACGAAGGCCGCCTGAACGTACTATGTCTGGAGGTTCAGACCCGCCCAAGAGGGGCGCTGGAAAATCAAGGTCGAGGCGGAACTCAACAAAGAAAATCTTCAGATGAGGAAATGACCCTCATGACTCCGACCCAGACTCGGACTCAGATAAGAAGGATAATGCGAGTTCCGATGATTCGGATAGCAGCTTCTTCGAAAAGTCAGTTCCGAACGCGATGACCTCGAAGACTTCCCAGACAGGAACCACGGTGTTTACGCACAAGCCTCACGTGAACGCCTCAGCGCTGGAAGATTTCAACGAGAAGGCATCGTTGTCGACACGCATTCGTTAGTTGGAAAAATCCCAGAGCATGGCGGTTCAAGGAGGATGATCCGACAAGATGCGTATCTACGAGATGAAGCTGAAGCTGCCATCATCGGCTCGAGATTGGCGGTACAACTTGGATGAGTCAGTGCGTCACAGCTGGAAGCGATTCTTGAAAGCTTTCAAGGATAAGTATTGCAAGGCGAAGACATCAGACTCTGAGAGGTATTACAGCATGACTCAGAAGAAGACAGAAGCCCCGTTGGAGTTTTTCTACCGACTGAATCAAGTTGCTGATAAAGCTGGAATCAACTTCCGAAAGTCATCCAAGGAGAGGGAGCGTCATTTCAAGGTATTCATGAAGAAACTTCTGGACTCTTCGCTGTGTTCCACGTTGCAAGGCCAACGCCGGTATAGCCTGGAGGATCTGGAGTTCGTGCTCAAGCAGTACGAAGAGATGCATCAAGACGACGACTATGAGACTCCTCCTCCCAAGCGTGAACCTCGCCCAGACTACATGTCTGCTGGGAAGTTTCGTCCGAAGCGCCCGGCCAAAGCTTACGTTGCGCAGAGCAAGGTCGAGTCAGATTCGGAAGGCGAGAGGCAAGTACGTTTCCAAAAGGCAGCCGAAGAAATCCCCGATCAAGAAGTGGAAGGCGGACAAGAGGATCAACTGCCGGAGGATTGGTCTCAGGTGTATCGAGCAATGGAGAACACCGGTTGAAACCACCCGGAAAAGATTTCCGACCCAATGTTTCGTCGCCTCGATTTGACATGTCCAGTACATCCAGGTTCTGTGAGGCATGCAAGCGTTTCGGACACACCGAAGTCCGCTGCTGGTCAGAGCTCCAGTGCGACTGTTGCCATCAACAAGGACATCCCGCCCAGTACTGCAAGACGCGTCCGTGTGCGTTCTGCTCTAAGTTTCACGGGGAAGTCTGTGACGACTGGAAGGTTCTCCAAACGCTGAGGTCTCTGGCCTCCCAGGGGACGTTCGAAATACCGAAGTCACTTCGGAAGCAAGTTCTGGGCAGTGTAGAAAATTCTGGGGAAGAGCAGTTAAACCGATAAGCCCGCTGGATGGAGATCCAGAACGCGCCGGGCCGAAGAAGCCCCCAGAATTGTGTTTCTTAGTGTATATGGGACCCGAGTTGAAAAGTCGAACACAAGGTAAACACAAATGCATGACTGTATTTCAAGATGATGGTTCCCGCTTTGATGATTCTAGTTTGGGCGTCCCGGAGTTGGACACGTCTATCCTGTGTCGTTTGGAGCCTGGAGAGAGATTTGGATGAGCTATGATATCGAAACCGCAGATGTTGGAGAACCGGAAACTACGACTGCAGACGAAGAAGGAAAGATGAGGAGTATCCTGAAGTATCATCGCAGTATCTTTCTGGGCAATGCCGCTCCCGCCCCAGCTCGAGGTGTCGTGTGTGACTTGGATGTCGGAGATGCCAAACCGGTGGTCCAGCGTTTGAGATCAGTGGCACCCCATCTCTCGATGAAGGTATACGAGCAGATTAAAAAGCTTTTGGAGAAGGGGCTTGTCGAACATTCCGAATCGCCTTGTGCCTATCGTCATCGTGCTGAAGAAGAACGGGGTGGACATCCGGATGTGTATCGACTACCGTGTGGTGAATACGTTCATCAAGCTTTCGAACTATCCAATACCTCTTATTGACGATCTGTTAATCGGTTTCGAGAGCGCAATGTGGTTGATGAGTCTGGATATGGCCAGCAGATTTTGGGCGATTCGCATGACGGAGCGTGCAAAGTTGATCCCCGCTTTCGTATGTCCGTTCGGACATTTCCAGTGGGTGCGTACGCCGTTTGGATTGAAGAATGCTCCCTTGGTGTACCAGACAGTCATCAACAACTGTCTGTGGGGTTTGTCCGTTTGCCACCCGAGGAGGAAGCGGAAGTAGACCAAGATGTGTTGGATTTCCTCCATTTGGAGTGTCCGGAGAAGGGTGTTGAAGAGGGAAAGGTCCCAGCTCTGACGGATACCATGACCGTGTTCCAGAGAAACATCCCGACACCATCACACATGGGATCCGATCTTGGCCGTAGCTCTTACATCGACGACATTGCGCATGGAGCGGTTTCCTGGGATCAACTCTGTGATGATCTGAACAAGCTTCTATTCCAACTGAGGTATTGGAATATATCCGTGAGCCTCCCGAAAAGCGAGTTCGGAAAGCGGTCAATTCCCTATCGGTCCAACGAAATCAGTGCGGAAGGAATTCGAGCAACTCCGAAAATTGTGAAAGGGATCCGGGCTCTGCCGTTTCCGAACACTCTGAAAGGTGTACACTCATTCCTCGGGAGACTCAACTACTATCACAAGTTCGTCGAGGACTTCCCAGTGGTGGCAGCTGTCCTGTACGAATTAACGGATGAACAGATACGTTCCAAACGAGACTTATCCCGGGCCAAGGAGTCGTTCGAGATCCTCAAACGGAAAATTGTGTCGACCCCATTACTTCGACAACCGGATCGGACTAACCCTTTTGTTATCATCCCGCACGCTAACCGATGGGCTGCATGTGCTGTGCTCGGACAAGAGTATGATGGAGTCATCCACCCAGTACGGTATACTGGCCGCGTTCTGAACGATGCTGAGCTTCGATATCACATCGAGGAGAAGGAGGCCATAGCAGTGCTACGAGTGCTTAAAGTTTTCCGGACTCTGATAGAAGGATGCCCTCTGGTGGTATACACCCGTTATTCTGTCCTGAAGAGGATCATTAAATCCAAGACAGCAGATGGGAGGTGTGTCCCTTGGAGAGTGACATTGTCACATTGGAACTTAGACATCCGGAAGGTGAAGAAAGATGAGGGGGTTGGCGGCGATCATGGGTGCAGGAATTACACCAAGAAAGCACCTGGACGAAGTCGCAGAGTCACTTGTCCCGGCGAAGGGTTTCATCAAGGCACCCCCAGTTCTCAGTGTGGAGATGTTGGAAGACGACTTCGAGGGCGTGGTATTAAGTTTCGATGGAGCTGCAAAGACCTCGACTCGAAAAGGGAGTTGTGGTTGTATCTTGTGGAAGTTGCCAGGATGGTCTGTCATGTAAGCCAGATGGAAGATGTCACTGTGGACGACGCTGAATACAACGGACTCCTGAAGGGACTGCAAATGGTCCGTGAAAAGGAGATCACGGAATTGGTCGTCGTCGGGGATTCCAGGATTGTCATCCAGCAGGTCCAAGGTCTCATCAACTGCCATCAACCGAACCAACAGAGGAAGCTAGCCGAGTGCGAAAACATGAAGGCTCAGTTCACATCTCTCAGGTTGGTGCACGTAAAGCGATTTTAACCAGGCCGCCGATTACATAACATCGAAAACGCTCGTGCATGACAACTCCTGGGACGTCGAAGATGAAGATGAACGACACCATCTGGAACATGTGTCTAAGATCCCTGAGCAATTGATAAAATCGCAAGCGGGCCCTGGAGTTGACGTCCGTGTTCCGGAAAGTTTAGCTGATGTGAGCTTCCGAAGGGTGGATGTGGAGTTCGGATCGGAATCGGCTACGCTTCGAAATGCAGCTCAAGTCATGGCGGGAGCAGGGCGGTGAGCGAAGACGACAGCAGTGGAGAGAGCTCCAGTCCAGAAGATATCGCAGGGTGGGTTTTTGTCAGTACGGCCGTGAAAACCAAGGGAAGGCCCAAACTTCGTCGCAAACAAACTCGTGAGGCAGAAAAGATTCGTATGGAAGGCTCCATTGCAGATGCAATTGCGGTCATCGAAGTAACTCTGATCCTTGTGAAGGATCTCGCACTCGTCCGCAAAACAATCTCGCGCAGTTTTAACGTTGCAGACGCGCTACCAGCTCTAACCAGTATCGAACAAGTTGATACTCCATCCTAGAAGTTCGCCATGGACTCCGCTGGGAATGAGCGACTGCATTCCTTCGAGAGAAAAAAAACACACGCAAAGCATCGTCTTTACGGAAGCGCTGGCGCATGCTGCGCACCTTGCACCCTGAAGCATATCGCACGCTTGGCTCGCAGTTCCTAGCGCTCAAGGCCAGCGGCGCTATCGTAGGTTCGTGCACGCCGATGTCGCACCAATGGGGGGCTTTGGACTTGGCTTAACAATGCATAATTACAGTCACAACACAAGCGCAAACACAAACCATACAAACAGCAAGATTGCCCCAGGCTGGAGTCGAACCAGCGACCTGAAGGCATAGCTTCCCGCTCTGCCGCTGAGCTACGGTGGCGTTGAGAAGCGAGACACTTACCTTGCAAGATCCATCGCCTTCTGCAACGCCACTGTCAGCATCGGTCGTAGTCCACTGCGCCGCCGGTCGTTATCCGCCGCCCGCTGTCCGCTGTAAGCTGTCTGCCGCACCACTCTCTGCCGTCCGCTGAGCTGGAGCCTGAATCACACCCCTCGCCGTCCTGCTTCTCGCTGCCCGTTGTCCCGTCATGCTGTCCGTCGCGCCGCGCCGTTCTGTTGTCCGCCGTGTCGCGCCGTTCTGCCTGCTCCGTAGAACGCCGAATGAAGGGTGACGCGTGGAGGGATTTACCCATTTTATTTAAGTGCGATTTCACTCCAATAAAGTGCGATTTAATTCCTATCCACTGCTATCCGGAATGAATAAGTCGACGCTGATTGGCGATAGTTTTTTGTGTCTCAGTAGTGGGGCTCTATGGGAGCTTTACGGATTCCGGTCCGGAATCTGCCGATTACTGGCATTCAAAGACTGTGGCAATGACCACGTCAAAATAACCGTATGATCGTTCTGCTTCTTTTATGCCCAAGAACGTCAAAAACACTGGAAATCGTAAAACCTGGTTACGAAGTACCTCTTGCATGCTATAATAGCGGAACGGAGTGGCAATATATTACAAGTACGACTCAGTTTCTCTACGTTTCTGTTTGTAGAGAATGTGGGTGATGTTGTACGAATGTTGGGTGAATGTAATAATGAATTGGCAAAATTCATGTCGTGAACTTCTCATTTGCAGTGCTAACCACAGCGACACACGCACAGTTTAAAGAGGCCGCGTTTCAGCATACACAGCAGATATGCAAGGTGTCATGCTTGTTGCTGGGTGCAGCTCCTCTGACGCAGCTAAATATCCGGATTCGGAGCCTTTGAGACTCCTCGTTATGGCTACTACGCTTCCTGTACGGACCGTCATAGAGAACTGCTTTGATGTGGGTGTGGGAGATGGATCTAAGGACTCACAGGTCGAAGGAAAAAAATGGCTTGCGCCTCATGTATCAAATGCAGTTAGTTCTCGGCCGTGGCTAGTCCTGGGCTTCTACAAAATACTCCCTTACTGGTCAGGAAGAGGTAGCGAAAGCGAAAGTATGTAACTAGCTCCTTAGACACGCGTGGAACGGGAATAACTCGCACCATGCACTAAAAAAACAAGGTAGAGACCCGGAGCTGTTCATATCTTCTTGGCATGGTGCTCGTTGTTGGATTGGCTCAAGGATCCTCCACATACCCTCCGAAATATTTGTCCGGCGTCCTGCAGATGTCTTTGTCGTTAGCCATCTTCTGCATGGGATCAAACATCACTGCTTTTCCACGCTGGTAGTCAGATACAACGCCCGCCCGGTATGCTTCGAGATACATGGGAACGAAAACCAGCCGATCATCTACTTGAAACGGCGAGTTAGCGATCACCTGGTGTTTTATGGCGTCGTCGTGCACTCTCGTATAGAATGGATTTACTCCATCCGATATGCCTAGCCCTTGCTCGGCTAGATCTTGGTCTGTGAAATGATTCACCACAAGATTAACGCACGAATCATCCAGCCACTCTGATCTTAGAAAAAAAGCTAGTTCATGGACACTCACAGGTCCACAACAAGTGCTGTTCGAGGTTTTCAAACTCACAGATTCCAAGCACGTTGTACAATCTTGCATCTCTACGGTAGTGCACTTGTTCAACAGATTAGGTAGCGATATCCGTGTAAACCTTGACACTCATACCTACTCATCAAGGTCGTTCACAGCCATCAACTTCGGAGACTCGCCGTTCCACTCTAGCATCGTAATCAGATACCCCACACCCATTCTCTCCGTATTGTGATCACTGGGTAGCGCCTTTCGATATGCGGGTCGGCCACACCAGCTGCTGCTTGATCCCAGAAGTGTCCAGACAATACCAGAGCGGAGGTGGCTCTCGCTCGGTAGGTCACAGTCTGCACGTGTTGATCCGAACTCGAAATGCCCCGAGTTTTCTTCTTATATATCAAACGCGACTTCTCACACATACTTGGCCACTTCTCTTCTCAGGCCTTGGACACAGGTCGTAACAGCCTTCACCTTCCGCGACTCCGGCTTCAAGTCGACTCTTCACTTCCGCCGGGGTTCAGACCGAGAACCGCTAACTGGGACCTTCAATCGCTCCTCAGGTCCAGAGGGCCAAGAGGGTTGGCTCGGGTTAGAGCCTGTTCTTGATCGGGGTTCTTCTACTGCACCCCGGGCCTCCCGCGCACCGGGCGGCGAAACAGCAGGTCCTAGAACCACTATCCCAGTTGCCTGCGCCACACAAACCACCACCAGCACTCGGAACCAGTATCCCAGAAACCGCTTCCACGAAACCTCAGCGCCGGTCACCTCCGACGCGAAAATATGAAGTACCACCGGAGACGAGACCGAAGGCCGACGACCAGTGAGTAGGAACACGAAATAACAAGGCCAAAACAGCAGGAGTTGAAATAACTTGGTTAACGGGCTTGAATTTTATTGGATGGACGAATTACACTTCCAGGCACTTCATCGCGGCGCTGCTTGAACACTTTGCGAATCCCTGGCACTCCCTTGCGTCTTTTGGGGCAAATCGAACTCTGATTGAATCTTTACACATGCAATCGGAGGCCTACCGACGCCAGAGCGCCCCTCCGCACTAATAGCTACAAAGTCACTGAACTGAGACGATGAGCAGCCAGCATTCCAATCCCAGGATTGGCTGAAATCTTGGGCTCAACTTGATGTCTGGCACGTAACTCGTGACTTGAGCACATACAGGCGCTCATTGGCTCGTAGATGTGAGGTCATCGAATCTTGGCCGGGGTGCCTTAGATGATTTGCACCCACCGCAACCGGCTCCAAACGGCATTCCACGCGAGCGGTCGCCTTCGCCGAAGATCGCATTGAGATCCAGAATACTCGCGGGCACACCCAGCGACATACCTGACACACCAGCGTCACCCCGCAGACCATGGCCACACCATACACTGGGAGTCTGAGAGAACACACTGGGACTGCCCAGGTGACTCCGAAATCTGCGACAGCCAGCCCGACCGTGCCATATGATTTAGCACCATCCTGGGATCTGCCATCATAGCCTGGAGTCATCTTCAACTGCCCGAGTCCCAGAACCAATGCTGGGATCCGAGAAACCAAACTGGGTCCGAGGGTCATTACATGCTCAGATGCTTCTCCATGCGGCTCACCCCACAACATCCGCGGTTCCCATCAAAATGTCCAGCGCGAGCGACAAACAACGTGTGCAACGGGTCTCAAAACCGGAATCCAGGAGTGATAGCTAATGACCCACACACATGCACCTTGCTAGGCAGACCAGTTCCGGAAACAGTTCGTCACTGCGGTATTGTTCACATCCGGGGGTGGGCGACAGATCGCAGCCGTCCGACTGATGGGTTACAGCGAAGAATTTTAGCCAACCATATCACACGTCGAGGCGAGCGTCCAGAGATTGTCCTTCCAGTGCTGATACGCCGCGCTATCTGATCGACTAGAATCCTGCGGTATCTGGTACGGCGCTTGGTACAGTATCGACATGATATTGACTGCAGCCTTCGCCTCTGCTCGTTGGTTCTGTTCCTTCTTACCCTTAACTGTTTCCCAGATGTGATCGGTGTACCAGTTGAGCAGGGATCCGGCAAGGGTTGAAGCCGTTGCGGGCGCTGGAGCTGCGAGCTCAATGGTAGCAGTAGGAGCAGCCCCTTCGGCAGGCTGAGTGGCGTCATTTAGACATGGACTCAACTTAGCGTGCGCGTCTTCAAGCCTTCCAAGTCGTTCGTTGATGCTAACCAGTTGAGTGTGCATACTCTCCAGGGTTGAAGATAGCAGTGAGTCGCCACCAGCCACAGCGTTACGGAGCTGCCCGTGGTTTGTTGTCTGCCAGTGTACTCGTAAATGCTTACCCCACTCACAACATGTACGCGTTGTGATGCAGGAGCCCAAGCGCGAGTTTGCAGCAGATATACCCCTGTTCAACTCATAAAGGTAGCGACCTACAAGCACGTTGGACTCAGAACTCTCTGTGGCTTCAAGAACGGTCTCCAGGTGCATCAAGAGAGAATCGAACGTCGCGTCAACTACATCCAGACCGATGTTAAAACCAAAAACATGGCGGCAAAGCTCGTCGCGGAGGGTTATCAGCTGGCCGTACTCAGTCACAGATAGTCGCTAGTGCAGGTCGCGAATGGACGGGGTTTTGGCTGGTAAGTTAGGGGCTTGAAAACCTGCAAGGACCTTAGCTACGCTCTGATCTTCTTTTGTTGTTGTGCCGATATAGGCGAAGGCTTTTGTCAATGACTTGAGCAACCACGCACCCTCCACTGAATTGCCAACTTCGGTGATGCATTCGCGTAAGCTGCAGCCCCGCGTCGGATCGAAGGGCTAGTCATGTTCGGGGTGATGGCTTGGCTTACTGAGGGCGTCATCGCTTTCACAGTATCTCTAACGATCTCGGTAATGTAACTCGCTACATTCGGCCTCTTTCTTTCTCGTTTCTGTGGTGGCTCTGCGCCTTCTTCCTCTTCGCTCTACAGGCTCTCCCAGTACGTGATCGCTTCTTCTTGGGAATAAGGCTTGCAGCCAGGAAGGTCAGACTCTGCAAAGTGAGGAGCCAACGGGAATAGGTGCTCCGAAGATTCACCTTAACTTATAAACAGCAAGTCAAATGTGTGAACCATGCATTGCTGCTAGCGCTCGGGGGAGAGGGGGGGGGTTGTTGATTGACACACCCTGTACGACTGAGGTCTTAATCCGAGCAATTTGCAGGAACAGTTCACCAATGGCGGCAATGGATAGTTGTTGCTTACGTGCAAAACACGTATCGATAGCCCGTCCAAAGGTGTGCCACATCATTGTCAAAAGTGCCGCGTCGTGCACAGATTTTAGACCTGTTGCCACATCTGCATGAATCACCAGATATTCCACAACGTGACACAAATCGTTAATTGTGCACCCCGGAGCATCATTAGTTTGAACATTGGCACGCAGATTGCACTCCTCGATGTGACTTGCCATCTTGTCCCGAATTTTAACGATCCTCTTAGAGTCTGCTAGCGACGTTGTGTACCGTTCACGTAAAATGTTGACGATTTGCGAAAAATACCCAAGAGCTGTCGCCTTCGCAAGCAAACCATCGCGAGCCCGCGCCCTGCTACTTTTTCTAGTCTGAATGAAGATTGAAAATGCTGTTAGCAATGAATAAAAGTTTTGAGTAGGTAGACACGCTTCATCACCATGTGCTTGAAGTATTTCATCAAGGGTGGCTTTAGCCAAGCTCACGGAGGTAAGGAATTCCTGAAAAAGCTTCTCGGCTGCTGCCTCCTGCCCGATCGTGCCTGCTGGCGTGTCGAGCCCACGGGATGCCCTCCGCATCATAGCTGTTTAACACCAATATGAGAACGAGCAAAGGCTTGGTTGGTGTCTATTTCAAACAGTGGAGCACACTGAGACTCTTCAACTTGCGCGTTCTCCGAAAAAGGATGTTATTATCGGATAAGTATATATTTATATGGATGTTTGTATTGTTTATTACTAAGCCGTGCAGTTGCCCGGAACAGCTTTGGATTTAATAAGTTTCTTTGCGTCTTACTTTGACGACAGTCGTGATGATGATGAGGAAATACAAGCAATTTGGAGTGTGTCCATCAGTGTTGATCACCCGTTCTTTCCGTGTATTTGTCACGCGTCTTTTATTGTATTTCCACGGATGCTCGTACCCGGCTGCTGTACAGCTCCACCCCACGGTGATGTGTGCTGTGGTGTAGCTCCGGAGGTCGAGTATCAGTTATTTCCCCTGTTCGTTTTCGATACGCACAAGTTTCATCTTGAATTCTTCAGGATCAAGTACGAATACAATACTTCTTTTCATCATGTCTGAAGGGCAGTACATGTAGATTCCTAAGACCCCTACGATGTATTCAGTATCTCCAATTTATCAAATAGCATCTTGCCTTGCCGAATGTGTTTGAGAAATGTTTGGTACAAGGTTGTAGGGTTTAAATTCCCCCGCGATACACTTGATGCGGCACGTAACCTGGGCTTTGTCCTCTTTACATTCACCAAATAGGTTTGGAGACAAACGGAAGCTTTAAGGTGCAGATCAGCGCTCGGAAAAACAATTATTATACTGCAATTTGGAAAAGCGTAGAGGCTCAGCGTCGATGGTGCGAGCCGTATAACGCAGTGCCTCACAGCGACAATCTAGTAATACTTGAATGTCGTTTCCTGTCGGCGTTTAAGAATATCTGATGTGTGCTTCTCGGGTACCTCCAGTTCCCTCGGCTAGCGATTTTGAAAGGTATTACTTTTGGACAGGTCAGACTCTGGTTGAAAATGCACGTCATTTTCCGACCAGAGGTAGTACAAAACGTCACCGCTTTTCCACGCTGGTAGTCAAATACAATGCCCACCCGGTGTGCTTCGAGATACACAGGCGCCAAAGTAGCTGAGCGCTGGTTACGAGTCGTAACTTACACCTTCCAACTGCTGCGCCAGTCGC
>JAHQIV010000634.1:0-17926 GCA_030463285.1 Phytophthora europaea
TGTTTGAAGTTCTATGTGCCATTCGAGAACGTGTGTACCCAGGGATTAATCCCATTCGACTTATCCGAACGACTATCGGGAAACCCTGGGTGGTGGCACGTTATCCACCCAGAATCACCCAGCCTGATCTTATTGAGACTCAGACGAAGGCGTAGCGGGCTGCACCAAACCCTTGATTATGTCTTAGATCCGTCTAAGTCCTCATACACGACAATTACCTCAAGCAATCGACTGTTGTGGGGCTTGAACCCACACTACCTCGAATGGATAGGCTCCACTTAAATCACTCCACCACGATGCATGAAAATCTGCGAAGCAAAAGAAAGCAACCTCCGATACTTCAAAGGTTACTCGGCATACTGTAAATATGTACCCGTTGCGTAACCATCCGTACAAATGTGTTTAAAACATTTTGTATCACCTTCCGGAATTTTCCCTTGTATTTAATACTCTACCTGGTACCGGTACAGTACTGAGTCTTACTTAGCACGTGATGCTGTCCCCGACTGGGTGTCGCAGTATCCTTGCTAGTGTAACCGATTCGCTTGTTTTATATAGCAGTCTATACACGACCGGATAACTGGACACCTTTAGTACACCCCTGACTAACCCCCCAAAAACCTTGGCATGAACCCTACCGCGCTTCGAGTCGCTTTGCGCACCGTTTATGCCCTCCGGACTAAGGTATACAAGGGGGATGCTCCAGTCGGGAACAGCAGTCACTCTCCTGAGCCTTCACTCCAGTCGAGTCATCTGTGCTGACAGCACTGCTGTCGCGCCACGCGAAACCCAGCTTTTACACCGGACCAGGTCATGAAACCAGCTAAGATGGCATTTTCACTGAAAATCAATTTGTGCCTTTTGTGTCACAGAGACGCAAACTCGAAGTCGCTTTTACCTTACCTTCCACTGCAAGGCTTGCAGTCACACTCTGAGACGTCAGCTTTACCTTGATGTGTACATGCAGTATGTAGATTTATTCGTCGATGTACAGGCATGGCTCTACGTCAACAATGGAGTCAGTCCTGAGGACTCGTGGCGCATTCGCTCACAACTGCTGCACTCTCGAGTCAAAGACACCCCGTCTCTAGCGGCTCCACCCAACCATGTGGCACCATTGACAGTGTCAATTTGACACTGGTGCGAATGGAGCTCCCTCGCTCATTCTTGCTTTAGCTGCGTTGCGTGAACGACCATGAAGCTGTTCCTGCCTTTAACCGTTGTTGGTCTGTCGCTAGCGGTCGCCAACGGCGCGCTGCTCCCCTCCACGTACACAGGCACCAAGGGGCTGCACGAGCTGGCTAAGGCCCAGGGCAAGTACATGGGCACGGCCACGGACAACAGCGAGCTGACCGACACGTACTACCTTGCGGCGCTCAAGAGCAGCAGCGAGTTCGGCATGCTCACCCCTGGTAACTCCATGAAGGTGCGTCCTCCAGTAGACGACGTTTCTATAATTTGTCCGTTACTCATGTGGACCATTGTCGTGACTACAGTGGGACGCGACCGAAGCGACGCAGGACACCTTTACGTACACCAAGGGTGACGCCATTGTGTCCATTGCCGACGAAATGAGCGCCCAGGTGCGCTGCCACACGCTGCTGTGGCACCAGCAGGTTCCCACGTGGGTGCAGAGTCTCAGCAAGGCCGAGATGCTCAGCGCTCTGGAGAACCACATCACCAAGGTCATGACGCACTTCGGAGACTCGTGCTACGCCTGGGACGTGGCCAACGAAGTCATGGGCGACGACGCCACCTACCGCAAGTCGTTCTGGTACACCACGACGGGCACGGACTACATCACGACGGCGTTCAAGACGGCCAACAAGGTCAAGAAGTCGCTCGGACTCAAGACGAAGCTGTACTACAACGACTACAACACCAACACGGTGAACGCCAAGTCGACGGCGGTCCTGGACATGATCCAGACGCTGCTGCTTGACGCGGACATCGGCATCGACGGCGTGGGCTTCCAGTCGCACTCGAGCTACTCGGACACGGCGACGACCGAGGACATGGTGACCAACTTGGAGCGCTTCACTGCTCTGGGCCTGGACGTCGCCTTCACGGAGCTTGACGTCAAGACGAGTTCGACCTCGCCGTCCGAGGACGAGCAGGAGAAGCAGGTCGCGGTCTACACCGACACTGTTGCCGCCTGTCAGCAGGTGGAGAACTGCGTCGGTGTGACTATCTGGGACTTCGATGACACGTACACGTGGCTCGACAACTCGGCCCCACTCCCGTGGTACCAGCCGTCAGGCAAGGGCACTGCACTTGTGCGCAAGCGTGCCTACGACGGCATCGTGGCTGGATGGGGCACGTCGAGCAACCCAAGTGATACGACTACCAGCACTGAAAGCAGCGCATCTGAGTCGACGACCGCCAGTGTGGGAGGCGAAGCCGATACTTCGACGGCTGCGAGCAGTGCCACCCAGGCCACGAGCGGCAGCACTGACACGACGGGAACGAGTGCCGAAAGCAGTGGTGACTCGGGGACTTCGACTACTGCTAGCAGCTCCACGGAGACCTCGACTGCTGGAAGCAGCGCCACCGAAACCAGTAGCACTGAGAACAGCAGCACCGGTACGGAGACTTCAACGGCGGCGAGCGGCGCCACTCAAACCGAGAGCACTACGAGCAGCTCTACTGGCTCCGACACGGAGAGCAGCAGCTACACTTCGTCCACGAGCAGTGGCGGCGCTGAAACGACCAGCAGCAGCAACACGGAAACTACTACTCAGAGCAGCAGTACCGGTGCCGGGGACACCACGAGTACTGCTGGCAGTAGTGCACAAACACCGAGCGCTGGGAAGTCTGGAGCCTGCGCTAGCCGATTGCGCAAGTAGAGATTGCGCTGGAGTGGCCGAGAAGTTGCTGCCAAGTAGACCCTGTGCGATCAGATCACTCTTCTTAGTGCCTGGAATTGTTGAGTTTAAAGTAAGTGACGTAAACGAAAAATGGTTGTACGTGCACAGGCTTTAAGCCTTGCCTACCAACGAGGTTTGCTAGAAAACCGTGAAGGAAACGCTGGTTACCTACGGTTGTACAGTGTAGGGCAAAGGACGACGAAAGCAACAAGGCATACGCGAGTTTGGGTCAGAGGCTGCACTTTACGGCGTCTTTGCAGCTTGATCTACCCCATGGTACAGTAATATTAATAACATCTAGAGACATTAGAAAAAATGCTCACTACAGTTGTTAGGTGTTCAGAATCAGTCTAAACTCAAAGCTATTATAATAGTCTGTCCCGTTTCCAGCAAGACTAATTTTGGTGAAATGGCTGTTTGCTGCTATAACTATCACCTAGAACGGGTAAGCCTTCTTGAGTTTCTCCGTAAACGCGTCATCCTTGAGTGGCATTACGACCTTCTTCAGGGACCAGTTGACGTCAAAATCGGCGTCACTCAGCGCCGTCCGTGCCTCGTCCGTAAGCTGCTCCCACGTGATGAGATCCTGCGTGTCGCCGGACTTGGTTGTAAGTCTCACGCCTTGCTTGCTGCCCCAGAAGCTTCTGTACGAGTCGAACTTGACCGTCGTACCGTCGATCACGAACTTGGACTTCGGCGGAGACGCCTTCCGGAAGCCGACACCCGCCGACATGGACACACCGAGGATGGTCGAGTTGTCCGGGTTCGGATTGTCCGTCCAGACGATAGCGTACGACCAGTAGTGGCGGTGGCCGGACTTGTACTTGTGAATGTACTGCCGGCCCTTGGGGAAGTACCAGGCGTACATGATGGCCCACTTGCCCTTGTACCAGTCGGAGCGCGAGTACACTTGGGAGCCAAGACCGGAGCCCTTGCACTTACCGTCAGCCCATCCAGCCCACTTGAGACCAGCACTGATGGAACCATCGGCCTGCACCGCAGGGTACGGGTGACAACCGTAGGAGATGTGGAGCTGCGGTTTGTACTTGACGGCGGATTTTTCGGACTCGGTGGTGGGCTCAGGCTGGGCGAACGGCTTCACTTGGTCGTGGTTGATCATGTTGACGTCGGCGTTAACCGCAGCCAGAGAGGCGATCGCACCAAGCAGGAAGGCGCGGAGATTCATCCTTGTTGAGTGGAGCCGTGAATGTTGTGTACGTGGTCAATGACGAAGTGAGCCAGCCGATTATACGGTAGGAGTACCACACACAGCAGGTCCTAGACCAAGGAATCCGGATTTTGCATCAGCTTTGCCCACTGGGCAAACGGTTTGGCGCAAACCTGATGCGTTCCCCATCATGCGGTTGGTTGCCAACCAATGGTTGGAGTTAGCACATCGCTGAGCAATGCCCACCGATGTGCTCCTCCAGAAAAGGCACTAAATGCTGCCAGATGCTAGGTTGTGGGATTTGATCTCGCGGCTATCGACAGTCTGTGGAGCAAGCTCGTGACTGCTGACAGTACCGGTATCATAACTTATGATACTGACAGTGCGTACTCGGTACGTACTCACACCAGATGTACATGTACTCGCGTACTGGTACATGTAGTCACTCGGTACATGTAGGTTCAGGCCACTCTGTCTAAAATGCTACTGGGCTGTCAATTCGGCTCACACCAGGGATTTCCGACTGAAAGGCAAATTAGCAGATGTATCAATGTTGTTTTTAGCATGCAGTGGGTTAAAGCGATAGTAAAGCCTTGACCGACACCTCGCTTTCCCAACGCTTAGAGCGAAATGACTGGCGAGGAGCCACGCAGAAGAACTGTCTCGCTTGAAGTTGCCTCTCTAGTGTATAGTTTCTCAATGGGCCACGGTGTGAGCTTTTCACCCCACGCATAACGCGGATGCAGTCGGCGTACGTGATGATTCATAAGACATGCTTAGTCAAGGCATGGACGTGGCTTGACTCAAGCTGAGCAGCGCACCGGATATCACGCTTCGTGGAATGAGAGATTGTTGCCTTCAGGACGTATGAATCGCTAGACTGAATATTGTCAGTTGAGTCCATCATATGTCCATCAATATTTCATATAAAGTACCGTGCCTAAAATATGCTATACAAAGACGAAGTCTATCGAACAAAGCACGACTTTTTGTCTGCCGGTATTAAATATCCAAAAATAGGTATTCATTTTTTTGATGGTTTTTTTTTCGCGGGTATTGAAATAATTTGTTTATAATAAATAACATCATGCCATACTATCATTTGATCCAATTAATTACAATGGGCCAGGGCCTGGTTTTCTTCTGAACTACTATTAGTAGCTCGCTCGTACGACGATGTAAACTACTAGCTGTAATAGTAGCTCTGTTCAAAACGTCTGAGCTACTATAGTAATAGTACTATAGTAATATCGAACTACTACCACCACCTAAACAGCTTCTGTGTGGTCGGTCCACATTGGGACGCGTTCGTTCTCGGTCTCCATCTCGGCAGCACCTTGCATCTCCGCTCGATGATATCTGTGCTCTAGCGACGAGAGTTCCTGACGAAGGATACCGTGGAGACGTCCCTAGAAAGCGTTTAGCAGAATTGTTGCGGTCGTAAAGATCGTTGGAGCACAGCACACTTGCAGACGGAGCATGGATTCGTTATCGTAAACTTATCGTGTGAATGAACGGACACTTCATGGTGGTGGTAGCGGCGGAGGTGATGTAGCGGCGGTGGCGTGAGTGTTCACAGGCGATCTGGAGCTCGCAAAAGCAAGTTGAAGAGTGAGCAAAACCTCACCGCCGTCGGCACCCGAGATCGAGCTCACGTCGATCTTCGCTGCCGGACCGTAGTGCTTGAAGCCCCCCCCCCCCCCCACCATCACACACACACGCATCTGAATGAGTAAGGTTGATCTATATATCTATACAATGAACCGTGAAAGTGAGATTTAGCCCACATTCTGCAACCAGTCCCGTCAATTTTGCGCCAACGTTAAGAACGGATGCAAAGCTTGCCAAACGGTGAGCAAGTCGTCGTGAATCCAGTTCGCGATCCACAACCGGTAGTAACTCGCTAGTACTATTTGATCGCTTGTTGAGTTACTAGCTACTATAGCAGTAGTATAATCAGAATCGTCCGAATTACTATCTACTAACAGTAATAGTAGTAGTACTATTGTACTATCTTTTACTAGCGCCGTGAGTTAGTGAACCGTGAGGAAACTGTAATACCGTACATGTAATTTTTAAAATATAGCTTATGTAATACGTAAGCTATATTTTAATACTATTAAAATACAAAAACTCAGTGCGAACGGCATTGGAGTTCAGGACCCTGCTTCGGTGCGGATTTGAATAGGATCGTTGATTGATTTGTCTCCTATCGCATACGGTTTGGCTGCACAGCAGCAAAGCCGGCTTCCTCTTCCCTTCAACCACAAACAAGCCCCCGCAGATACCGCTGCCAGTGTGTTTTGTCCTTTTTTGAGAACCTCTTCGGCGATTGCAACGATACCTTATCGATAACATTTCTCAGCATCTCAGGACTACATGTATACTGTAATACATGTCATGTATTGTGAGTTCTACTCCAAACTGGCCGTGGCGATTGGTTGAATCGACCGAGCCCGCGTACACTCTGGCGTATACAAATTCTACTAAGTACGAGTGTAGCCATAACATGTGGATGCTCGCCTGCTCGGGCGATTCAGCTACAGTAATCTGCGTGAATATGCAGCGCCTGGCAACTTATATATGTTGATACCTTGTACACGGCCGGGATAGGGGTTCCACCAGACGTTTATGCTCACCTACTGGATTTAGATAACACCGTGCCACGTTTACTTTTGATTGGCTATGCTCTCACATACGAAGCAATATCATTGGCTAACAAATTAAGGTTCCGCCAATCACCGCTCCCTTTCAAAATTTGAATGTTGGCGCCGTCCGCATGTACCCTCCTCGCAACGTCTTCAATATGGACGAGTCGGTGCTGCTTCACAACGCAGTTCCGCGGGGGTCTATCTGTAAGGGCGCCGCCCCGACCCTGAAGCAGAGCAGGAAGCGCGTGACAATGGCGTGCTGCACAAGCGCTGACGGCTCGGAAAAGCTACTTCTACTGTTTCTTGGCACGGCGGCCAAGCCGCGGTGGTACTCCCGCAAGGCCAAAGTCCGAGTTGAGAAATTGCCTCCGAACACAACCGCCAAGATCCAGCCAATGGATCAAGGCATTATATATTGTATAAAGCGGGAGGTGCTAAACAAAACGATGCGGCATGCATACTACAACATTGGTGAGGCTGGGCATGAAGACAATTCATACCAGGTAGAGCTTCTTACGGCCCTTCAGTGGTGTGAGTCCGCTTGGGAAAGGGTTAGTGAGGAAACCAGTTGGTTGCACTCGGCAAGGGCAGCGTGGCATTCATTTTGAGCTAAATCAGTGCATTTTTGTTCAATACAGAAACTTGCTATAATCGATGTCTCTCTCTCTTTCTATGAATATCAGGCGTTGCTTATTCACGCAGATTACTGTAATGACTTGTGAATTATATGTGGGCGATTCAGCGAACCGCTCGGGGTTTCTAAATTTAGCCGGAATTCACAATACGATACTCTATCCCGAATTCACCATCAGTACCATATGGTGATCATACATGTCTGCACACTGTACGTGTAAGATGATGCGACGCCGCGAGCCCGAAGTTTCATCTGTTCTTGCGTGATAGAGGCAACCTCGTCGGAGTGATTCGGACCTCACTGATCTCCGGACGCCTCATTTCTGAAAGAACCACCTCGGACACGAACATTAGTCAGAGTTTCTCCACGAGAAATGAACCTGCGCGCTTTCCTCTTCGCTGCGGTCGCGTCGCTCGCCGCGGTTAACGCCGACGTCAACATGATCAACCACGACCAAGTGAAACCGTTCGCCCAGCCTGAGCCAACCACTGATTCCGAAAAATCCGCCGTCAAGTTCAAACCGCAGCTCCACATCTCCTACGGATGCCACCCGTACCCTGCGGTGCAGGCCGATGGCTCCGTCAGTGCTGGTCTCAAGTGGTCTGGGCCGTCTGACGGTAAGTGCAAGGGCTCCGGTCTTGGCTCCCAAGTGTACTCGCGCTCGGGTTGGTACAAGGACAGGTGGGCCATCATGTACGCCTGGTACTTCCCCAAGGGCCGGCAGTACATCTCCAAGTATCGATCGGGCCACCGCCACTTTTGGTCGTACGCCATTGTCTGGGTAGACAGCGACAAGCCGGGTAATTCGGTTATCCAGGGTGTCTCCATGTCTGCGGGTGTCGGCTTCGACAAAGCAACGCCGCCTGATTCGAAGTATGTCGTCAACGGAACGACCGTGAAATTTGAGTCGTACAAAAGTTTCTGGGGCAGCAAGTTGGGGATCCAAACCACTACGAAGGAGGGAGAAACGCAAGATCTCATCACGTGGGAACAGCTCACTGAAGAGGCTCGAATTGGGCTCACTGATGCCGACTTCGACGTGGACTGGTCCATGAGGAAGGTTGTCATGCCGTTGTCGGACGACGTCTTCACGGAGAAGCTTGAAAATGCATACCCGTTTTAAGCGCCTCAATATGAAAAAGTCTTCCCAGGTCTGCCCCGAGCCACAGTATCGCGTAGTCCTGGTAATGTGGTTACAGCTCTCGTTCTGAAGTTGACCGTTCTCCAAACGAGCATAATAAACCGCACACCCTCGTGCCATGTTGACCGAGCCAGCCCAAGCTCGGACCCTTGCAACCCCCATCAGACGGCCTACTCCATTTCAATCCGCCGCTCTCGGAGCCATTGGTTTGCACCTACAATGGACGATTCGGAGATTTTTTTCCAGTAATGCGGTGTATTGCAGGCTTGTTCATCCCTCTCCACGTTGACCTTCAGCCTGGGTGGGTCCAGGAATGCTCGCAAAGAGTCTGGCTACCTTTTTTTCTGGTCAGGTTCAATTAACGTTGTGTTGGTAGGATCATCGGCTTCGCGAGGATGTGGTTCAGTATTTGCTCCAGGAAGGAGCGCTCGGTTCTATCGTGAGCGAGATTCCGAGCTCATACCAGAAGATCGCGTATATGCTCAATAAATTTGGACAAGATCTCCGTTGCGGGATTTCTCGCTTAAAAATTGTTCTTTCAAGTTCTTAAATGAAGTACTGTATGGACGCAGTACTTACTAAACGCGTGGATGGCACACACTACAGTACCAGGATAATTTATTGTTTTTGGTGTCGCCTTTTTGACTCAAAGTGAAAAGAATTCACTGTGAACATCAAAATGCAACTTCATCTCTCGCGATAGCCTTAGACTGGTGGATATCACTTCGGTTGCCATGGACCCTGGTCCACACACCAACACAACAACACGCGACTTGCCCGATTTTGTTGCTTCACGCCCCATTTCTCGTAAAATCTGCTCGATATCTGGTCGGCAATGGTACCACAAACATTTCTTGAGCTGTGGGTCCAACTCCGCTCGAGATCCAACAAGTCCTCGCGTCAAATAAATTTCGGTGAAGAAAGTCTCTGACGAAACATTCAACGTCGTTGGGCATAGCAACACATCGGGAAGGTATGGGGCTCTGGGGTTGTTTATCCATCGATCAGCTTCCAAGTCCAGTAACGCTTGAAGACTCTCGCTGTCGCTCACACACCAAATGAATCGAAGACGATGAATCACTCGGCTTTTCTGAACGTAACACTCGTTGTGTAGCCCATTTAGAACGGAGCGGATCGGCGTCATGCCCATACCTCCAGCGAATAAAACGAAATGGGAGTAAATCGCATTATCCTCGACGTCGATTGATAAACTTCCGTACGGTCCGTCAATCAAGACGTCGAATAGGGATTCACCCTCATCTCGACTCTCAGGCGCAGCTTGCAGAAGTTTCATGCTCCAGTCTCCGACTGCCTTGATGTGAAATGTGACGAGCAGTTCATGAGGTGAGGAAGAAATACTGAACGGATGCCACTCAAGCGCTGCTAAACTCGGAATACACAGAAATGCGTACTGGCCAGCCTTGTACTTGAATTCTTCGCCGGTGTCTTGCCTTACACGAGGAAACTGAATGCACGTGATATCGCCCGGGAGTTGAAACACCTTCAGTTGCTCACGCGCAGCAACGCCAAGCCGCTGATTCGTGGCCTTCCCTGAATTTTGGTCGGACTGATCAACGTACAAGTCGTTATTAGCCGATTGAGTCTTCGTGCCACACAATGTACCATGGCTGTAGACTCGCGCACGATATACGAGGCGAAATACCATGTCAATTTCCCACGGAAGAGCTCCAACTAGGGCGATTATGCCTCCATGTAGCACCGCGGTAACGAGAATCACCATGAAGAGGATCCAATGGACTCTCACAAACACTTCGTGGAACCGACGACGTATCCATCCGAGCGATAGCAAATACAGCACTACCATTGCAATAAACGCGATCATTCCGGTCACAATTTGAGGATGGTACTGAGCGCTGGCGTCTGTCCGAGTCAGAATGTAGGAAAGCGCATGCATGGCTGCCAAAATGATCATCACGAACGCGAAGAGTTT
This sequence comes from Phytophthora europaea, assembly GCA_030463285.1. Lineage (NCBI taxonomy): Eukaryota > Oomycota > Peronosporomycetes > Peronosporales > Peronosporaceae > Phytophthora > Phytophthora europaea. The sequence continues at coordinate 10,413 of JAHQIV010000634.1, forward strand.
GTGGTAGAACAGCGCGCGCTCAAAAGAAATTCCAGCGAAGGCGACCAGCAGCGAGGTATTTCTCACAGTAAATGCAAAGACGAGTGCAAGCGCGATCGAAGGAGGTACTCCGGAGCCTCTTACATCTCCACTTGCCACCTGCACTCCCGATACGACAAATAATGCAGCAATCGCAGGGAATGTGACGATAAAGTCGCCAAGTTTGACATCCAATTCGGCAGTGAAGAAAGGTACCGGTACGGAAAACAATCGCCGCGAAAGTCTCCAGCGCAGCCGTCTCCAAGACTGTGCAATCCCTGACACCGGCATTTGTAGTCTTGAACGTGGTGGGAGAAACGCATCGACGTCTGCTGTAACATCACCAGATCGATTATCGACGGACGAATCGTCCCAAGAACCACCGGGATCGGACCAAAAGCTTTCTTCGAGAATGGGTACGCCTAGAGGTGTCTGGGGCGAGCTCTGAGGAACAGCGCCGTCGTTATTATCTTCCATTATTTTACTCTCCAGAGCTGAGTTAGACCTTCCATGGGCGAATTTGACAAATGAGCGTCTAAATGAAAAGTGTTTTTTTTCTTCCTCGCCAACTCAACAGAAAGACGGGCATTGTCATGGCGAAAATTTGTCCGACGCCAGTCATTCGGAACCTGCCGAATACTACGGGGCGAGCATGACACTGGCGATCCGTTCAGTCAAACAGCGCCACGTCGGAGTGGGAGAATAAGATGGTTGGACTCGAACTTTTGGCAACTTGAGCGACACATTACAAGCGCGAACTGTACCCACAAGTAATTTTGTTAGTTGCGTTCACTCAAACCTGTCGGTGACCTACGCTCAGCGTCGCTGCTGACGTTGTTTGCAGCATTGTCAAGGTTGCGCTATGTGGATGAAAGGGTCATTGGGTATTTTGAACTTGACTTCAAGACCGTGGGCTCAGGCTCTCGCTGAAACATCATTCTGGATGTACATGTACGTACCCTACCTAACGCTCCAAGGCTTTCTTGGTCTCACGGATCTTCTATCGACCCTATTATCGACAAACTTTACAGCTCGAATGTCTCGCTATGTACATCGTAGTGGACCTTCAGCTGCAGAGCAAGCCTCGTGCTCGCGTATTGAACGTCGTTCACCAGTGCTGCCGGTCCGCAAACCAGCACCGCGACGCGGTCTTTCGCGCTGTTCTTGGCCTCTTCGCCCATTTCGCGGAGAATAGCGATGATGTCCGGGCGAGATCCACTATGTAGGCAATTCGCGAGCTCTGGGAGGTCTTGGGCTTCTTCGTCCAAAATGTCCCGCGTCAGATACACTTCGCTCACAAAGGCATCCGTGGGTGAGTTGGTATTTCTCGGATGGGCCAAAATATGGGGAAAGTAAGACGCCACCTCGTCCACTTCCAAGCAACTATCTCGCCTCGGTTCTTCACGCGCCAGCAGACTCGCGATCATCTCGACATCTTTCACAGACCAGATGAACTTGACGTGCGGGATAACGCCGCGGTTCCGGTAGTAGCACTCATGGTGCAACCAGTTGACGATCGAGCGCATGGGCGTCATGCCAATTCCACCCGATAAGAAAACAAAGTGCGAATAAACCGTCGGACTTGCGATGTCGAGCGAGAGTTTGCCGTACGGACCGTCAACAAGCAGGTCAAACGTCGACGGACCATCGAGTCTCATAGCGCTAGCCTCGCGCTTGAGCGCTGCAGTCAATAACTTAGTAGTCCAATCCCCCAGCGCTTTGATGTAGAATGTCACCATGGCCTCGTGCGGAGAAGACGCGATAGTGAAGGGATGCCACTGGAAATGTGAGATGGACGGGATACACAGGAACGCATACTGCCCCGCTTCGTACTCGAACGTCTCGCCCGTGTCTTGACGAACTCGTGGGAATTGGATACGCGTGATGTTCCCAGGTAGAGCGCAGATAGAGAGTTGATCGCGCGCGACGATGCCTTTGGTCAGCCTGTTGCATGATCCGTGGGCGTAGACTCGAGGCCGATAAAATACTCGATACAACATATCAATTGCCCAAGGAGCTACTCCCACCACCACAATCCCCGCGCCATGTAGAATCGCGAACACTACAACGGCAAGGAAGAGCACCCAGTGAACGCGAATGAAGAACTCGAAAAACTTGCGTCGGATGCAGCTCAGCGACAGTAAATACATGAGCACCAAGCCGAAGAACGCACCGAAACCAGTAACCACTTTGGGATCATCTAGACGCGTCTCGCCTTTGCGTAGACCTAGAACAAAAGCAAGCGCATGTAGACCTGCCAATAGAATCGTGACAAAAGCAGCAATCTTGTGGTAGAACAGCGCCCGCTCGAAGGGAATTCTTGTGAAAATAAGCAGCAACGAATTGTTTCGCACTGCGAAGCCAAAGACGACAGCTAACGCGATAGATGTCGGTGTCCCAGCGGCTGCAACCTCTCGAGCCGTGGCTTGTAGTGCTGTGTAGACGATAATTCCGGCTACAATCGGTACTGTTATCAGCAGGTCTCCAAGTTTAAGACTAGTCCCCGATGTGAGCAGCGGCACTGAGACCGAGAACATAGTTCGCGAAAGCTTCCATCGTAGCACGACCCACGACCGTAATAGTCTCTGCAGAGGCCCCAGCGGATGAGGTCGATGTGTTTGGGCCTCACTCCCCTCGGTTAGAGCGACTGTATTGACGCTATCCTCCAAATTGTACGTGACAGAGCCTCTTCCTTCAACGTCGAGAATCGGCACCCCGTGCGGGTTGTGCGCGGACCAGGATAAGGTACTTCCATCGATTCCTTCGAGCACGGGCACGTAGTTGTGAGTGGCTTTCGGGGTCTCGGGACTTTCGACCACAGCGCGAGTTTTCCTCTTTGGATCGTTCCGCATGCTGTCGGCTCCGTGGTCTCGTTTGCAGAATGCTCTCGTCGTGCCATGCTCGACGAGAACGCGCCTCAAATGGAAGAAGAAACGCTGGAAGTCTCTGGTGTGGCCAGCACAAGTGACGGTGTACAACGGCCTCTTACGAAACGGCCTTGACGTTGACCACGATTCCAGAGTGCTCTTCGATGGCGTCGCAACGAGTTCACTGGCTTTTCATCGACTCGTTAGGTTCACTGGCCATGGACCTGCAAACGCCAAGACCCATTTCTAGCTATTATCTGACCCCATCCTACCAGCTGCACCGACCATTATACAGCTACCGGTATGTTAATTAATCTGCTCAGAGCTGCTCCGGAGAGCTTGCTGGTACATGTAAGACATAACTCCTTCTCCTCAGCGAGAGTCGCCAAACCTATCATTTTGTGGCATCGGGTCACAAAACCTGTATATTTTAATAACCCAAAACATTAGGTTGAAACCCGGATTACAGAAGTGGGGGCGGTTTTTGTTCCGGTCGCACCTCGACTACCTCCACTTGACGTCAACGGGTTGGGATCAACACGGTGCGCGTGCCCATTGGGTTCTTGATCGTGGGCTTCAACTACAACGATCCGTCGGACAAGGCGGAGTGGGAGGTCTGCACGACCAACACCCTCAAGTACCTGAACGCTCTGGTCACGGACTGGGCCAAGAAGTACAATGTCGCCGTGCTGCTGAGCAGCCACGCAGCTAAAGTTTCCCAGAGCGAATTCGTCCCCCACCGTCTACGGTTCCGAATTCGGAAGGGGGGGGCTACGCCGGGAACGTCACCAAGACCATCGCCATGGTGTCGAACTTGGCCGAGATATACAAGGACGAGGACGCGTTCTTCGGCTTCAGGCTCTTGAACGAATACAACGGCGACACAAGCACCGACGTCCTCATTAATGGGAGCTTATGCAATGGCCGTCAGCTTAGTCCGATAAGGGACGAGGAGAGCGGTGCCCCCAAATGGTCATGCTGTCAGCCCCCACTAATGCTACGTCGAATCGCCCCGTCGACTTGCTACCATGCTTTCCGCCAGAGTAGCCACCGACTCCTTGCAGAGCCTAGTGTAGGTCTTGAACGCATCGGATACCCAACGGCCGTGAAACTGGATTGTGAGGGCATCCGTGCCAGCTCGGTACATGTGAGTTGCCCCGCCGGCCCGTAGAGAGTGCGAGCTGAAACATCGCAGATCTTGACCTGTGCTGGCAGCCGCCCGCTTGATAGCTTCTGCCACGTCGGCTGTTCCCACGCAGGCCGGGTTTCCGCGGCGGTCCAGGTACACTGCAGCCGGTATGTCGGCGGGCAGGGTTTTACGGACTTGGAGAAGGATCAGGGCGCCAAACACGGGGCACAAAAATGGGTGCCCCGAACGCGACAGCATTCGTGTTGTGGGGGAGCCGTCTTGGCGGAGAAAGATCAGGGCGCCAAGCACGGGGCATAGAAACGGGTGCCCAGAGCGCGACAGCATTCGTGTTGTGGGGGAGCCGCCTTGTTTGTCTTGGAACCGATCAAGCGCATACACACCGATTGTGCCTTCGACGGAGCCAATGTTGGTCGACCTTCCACGTCTAGAACTGCGATGTCTTGAGCTCAAACGGCAAACCACTTGAAGGAGCCTCCGACAATTGCCACGATTTCCGATCGCCTCAGGAGGAAAAAGAACGCCAAGCACATGACCCCCCACAGGGCTTGCTCAAAGGCTTCAGTCATCGCAAGGCTGCGGAAGCACACCTCGAGGAGCCCGATCGACACTGGTGCTTTTCGACGCGGTGGCGAGTCGAGGCGGCTGATTCCTTTGAGCAGCATACGGATGTGTGGGTATGCAATTGGGAAGTCATGACCGGATGCCGCGAAGAAGTGCCGAACGCCGAGGAGGACCGCCATGATCGAGTCGCTGCGAATGGGCCCTCCGGACCCGAAGCCATGCTGGAAGCCGTGGAGAATAAAATCCGAGATGTGCTGTACTTGGACAGCGAGAGGCATGCCCGCAAGCGTAGGGGCAATACCGTGGCGGGACGTCCAGGGAGTGCGCTCGGAGATACGCAGCCAAATGTCGGTCAGACCTTGAATATCCACTGTCGGTGATACCTGCGACCAGCTGGGAGTTAGTGATGAGAATTTGGCCGCATACGATGGGTTAGCGGCGATTCGGGAGCCAGCGTCTGCGCGTTCGTTGTCGGTACCGGCCACGTGAGATACCGAAAAACGGAGCTGGAACGAAGTTTCCCACCAGCTTATGAGCCGTATAATCACTTGGGCGCGTGGGTTCCGCGAGGCGAGCTTGTTTTGCCAAGCGACGACAGAGGTGTTGTCGATACGAAACCGGGCGTGGCACGGGCGCCCATTGCGAGAAACGCTGCAGCCCCAACGGCGTCCCCACGCATGGACCGCGAAAGCGCACGAGAGCAACTCGCGGAAGTTGATATCGAATTCGTTCGGCGCGCCCTCCTTGAATGCAGCAATCAGCTCACGTTCGTTGGCCGTGAACCGGTACGTGAGGGCCACCTGCGAGGACACATCCAACGCACATAGTCCGTAGTCTGACGCATCCATTGCGACTGTAATATCCGGCGCCGGGAGCGAGTTGAAGTATTCTAGCGACACACCGTTCAAGTGGGGTGTGTGGTGCACGCGCCACCACCATAGCAAGTCCTGCTGCATGTCAAGTGTAACCGGGACACGCTGAAAACGGTGTAGATGACTTTCGCTGGCGCAGGCGCTGGAGAAACGGCCGTGCAGCACGGATGCATGTTGCCACGTGCAGAAGGCTTCCCATCAGTGGACGATAGGCCTTCTTTGAGAGCGACGAAGCCGAGAAAGCAACCGCCACAATTACCCGTGCATTGAATATCTTCTCCGGCGGCATAGATACAGTTCCCGCCACAGAATCAAACACGAGGCCCAGTACCGTTGTCGTGTGTTCCAATCGGTGAACTTCTTAGCGTTAATGGCGTCGGTACCCAGGACCGCCACCATGGCGTACTGTAGCGACCGGTTCGCGTCATCGCAGGATGTACCAACGTCCGCAGCCACATTGATGTGGTCGTCAACCCAGTGGTAATTGGAGATACCATCCGGGAGCATGTCCGTGATGTGAGAACCGTGGACGTAAGCGACGGCACCACCAGCAATCTCGTAGAGCCCCGGTGACCCGGTCCAGCCAAATGGTGCGGCGAGCTCGATCACGATGACATCGTCCTCCTCGATGTGCCCAACGAAACGATACACGCTGTTGCTGTGGATGCTGATGGTGCGGAAAGCAGAGGCTACGTCACCAGCCATCGCACAGACCCGAGCATTCGGGTGGACGCGCTTGGACTTCAGGATATCGGTTGCCACTACGTCGCAGTGTGTGTACTCCGGCTTAATGATGCTGTCCTGGTCTGAATAGTCGTTGATGGAGATGCCTTCGGGATACAACAGATCGTAAATCGTTCGACCTGTAACGCTGGCATCCTCGCCACCCTTGTCAACCACTCCGAAGGGACTGATGATACTTGCGGGCCATTGCTCGAGAAGGTCCCTGGCGAGCACGATGCATCGGCCTCCGTCCTGCTCCTTGCGGATGTTCTTGCGGAGCACACTAAGGCGGTCTCTCGCGGACCCGTGATTTGGTGGGCGCTGTACCTGTCGCGGAGGCGTCTTATCTAACTCACACCGCCATGAAAAATCTTCTGGAGCTCTTCCAAGTGTTCGTAGCCCTTGCACACTTTGTTCAGCACAGCTGGCACCAGGTTCTTGTTTGGTCGGTAGTCGTTAGCCGTCTGCCCGCGCACCATTTCGACAAAAGTTGGTAGTGAAGCACCCGACCGCCGTGCATACTCCGATAGTGCTTTCCGTAGTGGAGTATCTTAAAACTCGGGCCCTGCCACTCCCGGCCGCGACAGCGGGTATTGTCCGGTGGCAGCGTAATGCCCAATTTCATCATAGCCTGAGCCAGAGTGGCTCTGCGAGTCGCGCGCAACAGATCACTTCTTGCACGGGCGTTCGTGTGCATCACTGCAGCGGCGTTGACGCTGACGACCGGGTGCAGGTGGCTTGGCTGCGGTGCAGTTCTAGTGCGCAACCTGTCTTCTTCATCAGGCGGGAACTTGACGCCGCGGCTCGGGGACTGGCACACCGATCCCGGTGACGTGACTGTCCGCGAGACGGACTCTGTAGCAGCGCTCAACTCGGTCACGCGAAGTAATGCACACGGAGCATCTTGCGATATAGTCAGAGCTGACGATCTACGTATATGGTTAAATGAATGTACTGGCTGTATGGCCGTGGGTGACTGTATAGTCAGAGGTAGCTGTATAGCTGTGGGTGGCTGTATGGCCAACCCGGACCGTAAGGTCGAAGTGCCCGTGCGGGCGGCGCCAGTACCGGTACTGTCCTTCCGACATCCCGGCAGACTTGCTGTTTTGGCGTCGAGCGAAGCTGGGCGATGAACAAAACAGACGCTATTGCGGAAAATGTTCCGCTTGCGCGCCGATATCGACAGCTGGGTCGTGCTGGGTTGCAACGCCTTCAGTGCTCGCGCTGGCCTGGCCCGCGGGGCTCTCCTCGGACGCAGCTCTTTCCTCGGGCGCGGCGCTCTCCTCGCGTGCGGTGACTCCATGAACTCGTGTAAGTCGAACC
>JAHQIV010000635.1:0-17846 GCA_030463285.1 Phytophthora europaea
GGGGCCAACACCGCCGTTAGCACCGCCGCTCACTCCGCCGCCGATTCCAGCGCTCGCACCAACTCCGCCATTGGCTCCGCCGCCGACACGTCCACCGACACCGGCGCTAGCGTCAACTCCTGTTGTGTTTGTGCTCGTGGTCACATCTCCGCCAGTGGTTGTGCGTTCTTCTCCTCCTTGCTCGATTGTCGCTGACTTGCCACCTGGAGCCAAGCCACTCTTGTCGGAACCTGAGGCGTCGACTGTCTTGGCTCCCGGGGTCTTGCTACTCGCCTTGGACTGTTTCGCATCCTCGCTCGACGGCTTAGTTGGGCTCGGTGTAGCGTTTTCTGCCGCTGAGTTTGTTGTCGGAGCAGGGGTGGCACACGGAGTCGGGGCTGGCGTTCCAGCCGTAGGGACAGGGGTAGCAAACGGTGTTGCTGAAGGTGCCTCCAGCGCAATTGGGCCTGCCGTAGTCGGAACAGGAGTGACAAAGGGGGTCGCCGGAACGGGGGTCGAGCCTTCTGGCTTGGTGAAGGCATCGTCATCGGAGATGCGGGGTTGCGGAGCGTGCTGGCTAATAGTGCCGGCTTCGGCGAGCGAGCCCATAGCCGCCGCAATGACAGCGAGGTGAGTGATGATCTTGGAAAGGTTCATGGTTGACAGAGACACTGAGAAATGGACGTGGACTTGAACTTAGACTAGACGTTGAGGTCCGCTGTGCTGGTGGACTGCGGAGTAAAACTGAAAATGAGCTTTCTTAGTGATGACCCTCGGTGTCCACGGCTCGCATACTGCACAGCCGCTCGTCACCTCCTCTACCAGAAAAGTACGACAGCGCTAACGCACTGAGAGGCTTCAAGGCACCCTCCGATACTTATACTGGGGAGCTTCGAAGCTACGATCGCCGGATGGTTGCAGCTGTCCGTGTCAATCCAATGTTGACCATTTATGATGGCTAGGTCACGGAAGTACGTCATGACCGGATAAGATTAACCAACTAGTGTATCTACGATTGGACTGCAAGTTTGGGATTCTTGCGGGCCAATGAGAATGAGGCAATCTATCATCGTCAGGATAACATTTACACAGGAGTCCGGAGTCCAGTCCTGCGTCGGCTAAACCAAGCATCAAGTTCTTGGCGTCTGGTTGAAGAAGCACATGTACGTTTGGATACGACCAAATCAAACGGGATCATGAGACCCGTACGGTACACACTCGCCGAATGATTTGATGACATAATAATATGTAACTATTGAGTTCATCTACTAGGGCTTCGCGAAGGCTAGGATAGGATTTTTGAATTACGAAGTTAGATAGACTACATGTAGCAGTTATGTAGTTATCTATCGGAGCACAAACCTAGATAGCAACAACACAGTCAGGTCGCGCACACGCACACTTTTCGTTCTCCCCTACGAAGTACTTTTGTTTTTGATACTGGCTACGGGCATCTCCTGCGCCTGCTTCGCAGCCGCAGCATCTGCCCGGTAATAAGCCAAATACAGCGAGTGAGAAAGACTGGACACACTGCCGCAGGTCGCTCATGTCCTCGCGCCACCCCTGAAAGAAACGCCAATGCGCTACTCTTAAGGGGCCCCTTTAGCCATTAAACCTATTGGGGACCCCACTTAGCCTCCGTATACCGGTACCCAACTGCACACGCAATTAAACCTTTTGGGGACCCCACTTAGCCTCCGTATCGGTTACGTCCCGGCCCGATTTGTAACTCTGGTTCGGTTTAGGGAGTAGGGCTGTGGTAAGCTAGCTATATCTGGCCCGTTTGGCTGATAGGGGCTCGGAGTTGTGAACCCGGTGTCACAATTGCGGCTTTTCAACGGCAAAAGTGGGCGGCGGGAAAGCATCCCGGAGCACTGCCCAGACCACCTAGTGACCCGATATGACATTAGTTCAACTGCTGTTGTTACCCATAAAGGCGATATTGCTTGAGACGAAGCTACACTGTGCATGTATACATCCCCCGATAGCTATGAGGCTGAATATTTCCTTGGCCAGAGTCGTGGTGACCTCCGGGAGTGCCGGCCCGATATGACTTATGCTCCTAATTATGACCCGACCCGGACTCATTTACCCTACCCTCCATTCGTTTTATATAAAACGGACTCCGAGATAAGGCGTCAAATCGGAGGGCAAAAAGCTTGAAAACCACAATAAATGTTTACCGACCGTCACAGCATCTTTAGCTTACTCGCCAACCGGCATGTCCTTCATCTGTATGGCTCCCGCATGAAACTTGTGTTCAACATGCAGTTGTAGCAGGTGTGGGGAGTGATGGCCTCCACCTCGTGCCAGGCTTGGCCGGCACGGGCGGCGCGAAGAACCCCGTAGAATAGTAGAGCATAATGCAGCGATGAAGGTAGGCTTGGTGCAGGGGAGTGCGGGGAGTGGGAGATGGAGCGCAAATTGCAGAATGCGAGAATGGCGCTCGAAGTGCTGCATCGGTATGAGTGGCTCGGTCCATCAGTTTTGGTGCGAAGCGCTTCGCGCCACACGTGACCTGTACCCAAATATTCCCTGTTTAACCCTTCTCTCCACTACTCCTAATATATGAATTAACGCATGCCGGAAAATCAGTACTGTATAACGTGTTGTCAGCCCTTTCGCGTGACACGTGGCCTAAATGAGCTCCCTGATTGGCTGCTGAGAGGTGATGGGCAGTGCAAAAACCTCTACGTCGCGATCTCCCTGCATACCCGTTACTCCCAGCAGTAACGACGGGACGCCAAACACCCGACAAATCAACCATCATTCAACTACGTTTCCCATTCATATTCCTTACTCTTCATCGGTCTCCCTAACAGCTCCGGGCCGGCACTTGTTGACGGCCTGATCTTGTCTTATAGTGCAGCAGGGATGGCCGTGCCGTTCTTCCAGCTTTGATGCCACACTTCCTTGCAGGTTAGCGAGCTGTCGTGCTCCAGCCTCCTCGACTTGTTGCAGGGCGTGCCTCTGTACGCGAGCACGACGCGCAGAAATAGCTCGTCTCGAAGCTGCTGACGCCGGCTCCAACGTAGGCCGAGCACACATTGCAGAGCCACTGCCTTCGCTTCGTGCAGTTCATCTCTTCAGCCTTCTCCAGCGTGTGCTCCTGTCCTGGCAGCGGTTCCGTCACCAACTCGGTCGTGCCGTCACCAGCATTGAATTCCTCGCTTGTTTGGTTCAGCAAGTTGACGTGCCGACGCCGGAGAAATGCTGCGTGAGTTGGAACGGGCTGGTTCTTCTTCTTCATTGCGATCATGTGCACAAGCACGAGCAGCCACCCATCACTGCCAACGCTGAGATCAACATTGTCATTTGGCGCGAAAAGCTGGTCACATTGTAGCGCATCAAGAAAGTTGTCCGAGTCGAACTCGTCGAACGGGATGCAGCTCGGGTTACCCGGTACACGTGCGGGGGTGATTGTCCCTGCTGTTTCCGAAGGTATCGTCTCCGGAAGAGCTCTTTCAGCACTTCGCTCAACAGACGCAGAAGAATCAGGATCAGGTTGTTCAGTGGTGCACGGACCATAGCGAGGAGAATCCTGAACGCTGGATACTGGACCGTACGTAGCAGAAAGATACGTTAGATTCAGGTCACAATCAATAAATGCAAGGATGCAGGCTTACCACTCCGACGGTCGAACTAGACGCGTATTCCTTCCGTTTCCCTAACTCCGACCAGTCTGCTGTTTTTTTTTCTTTCCGCGCGGGCGAGGTACGGGTGTTTTGCTGTTGCTTTTTTGCATTGACGCCTTCTGGAGTTTCGTTCTGCTTCTCACTGACTTCTCCCCGAATCATCGCTCGCAATTCTTCTAGAGTTGTAGGCGTCGCCATCCTCCCGGCCTCGCCCCTCTTCTTTTGTATCACTGAGGGCAACTGCTCCGCTACTCTCATGGTGTGCTGTGCCTTGTTGTCTTCCATGCTCCCCGCTGAAACCCTGCAATTTTTGTAAGGGTGATCTGGAGACCCACACTTCGCGCACGACCAATTGTTATGCACCTCCTGATGGTGTATCAGCAGTTCCACATTGTCAATCCTGATATAGCCCACCTTCCTCAGCTTTGGTGGACACGCCGCTGCTTTGATCGAAATCCGCCACTGCTTGTCATTCATGCCCGTGTCCTTGGCTTCACTATGTGCCATCGTGTGCACAATTAACCCAACTTGGTTGCAAACAGCCAGTATAAGTCCGTCGAGGTCATTGTTCCTCGCCGCAGCACTGCTGTGTACGCGTAGTAGCCGAGCTACACTATCGCATTCGTAAGCTTTGCCTCTTCTCTCTGACTGTCGTAGTCAATCAGGGGGAGCAGTCTCATTGCCAATAGTAGCTGCCACTCCTCCCATTTCTGAGCCGTTTTCTTGCCGTTAAAGTATGCTGTGAGGACCCTGGTGTCCACGTCCAACGTGATTCTCGACAAATCTGTTTTGAAATTCACTATCTCTTGTTTTTGCGATGTTGCAGCCTCTGCCCTCATGTGTATCTGCGCCAGCAGTACTTGGTTGGACATATTTTCCCCGAACCTCTGACCCGGAGCTAGGTGTGCATAGATTGGGTACTCAATTGCTTTGAATATGTCGATGAAGCGCGCTATTTCTTCTCCTGTCATTGTCTGCACCAGAAACCTCGGCGGATGTGGTACTTCCAGTTCATGCGTCAATATCATCAACAGCGCCCTGTCCTCCTCCTCCGTGCACCTCCTTGGAACGGCCAGGGCCTCCATGGGCGTCATGCAGAGTTCGTACAGTTTCTTGAACTTTTTCGATTCTTGATTGTCCTTGGGTCGTAGCCCTTTGACCACAGCTCCTAAGTACGATTTGGGTATGATCTTTTCCTCCGTCATCGCCCGTTTTGTTGGCCTCCGCATTGTCCACACACGTAAAAGATCCTAGTCTTGTTCCAATTCATCTTGCTTGCAATTCTCCTCCACGATCGATGTCGTCATCGTCTGCTTATGTCTCTGCACGTGCTCTTTGTTGTTCTTGTTCCAATAGCTCCTTAGCCGCTCGTACTGGTTCCTCAGTACTTCCGGAATCTCGTCCATCCATTCTGTCCGTCGTTCTTCCTCCATGACTTGTGAGCCCTCCTGCTGCGTCAAGCTGCTGTCGCTCTCTTGGAGGCTTCTGTCTGTCGCCATGTCGTTTAGACGGGTGATCGTGTCCCAAACGTACTCCGCAGGTGCTTTATTGATGAGGTGGTTTACCAACTGCTTGAACACCACGGTGCCATCACCTTGATCGACGCTGCTGAGTCTGACCCCTTGTCCCTTGTTTTCCTCCTGTTGCTTGCGGTCAGCCATCCTCAGTCGCATTGGCGAGTGCTTTCTCGCACTTTGTTTGTTGCCCGGCTTGCGAGGCTTCCTTGCCCTCTGGTTCGTTTCGGCCGGTTTCTAGCGTTTTCGTACTCCTCCTACTGTCTGCCTTCCACGAGTGGCCTCGTTCCTGCTCGTCATTGTCGCCTACCCGAGTGTGAATTTGGCTCTTCTCCGTTCAGCTTCACAAGCGCTCGCACTCTCTCCGCTCGCCTGCGCAGACTGTGCTCCTTGTGCGGCGTTCTCGTGCCGCTTCCTGAGCGACTTGTCAGTTGTCTTCAAGATGCTATATCTCGGGGGTTTCAGCGCCCTTCCACCCTCCCCCAAGTCACTTGTGTCTCCGGTCTTGATCTCACGCTCTAGACGTGATCGGCAGTCGGTCTATTTGGAAGTGATCCTTTTGCTAAGATAGCTAGTACCATAAGGTATGCTGCTACACAGCCGAAATCAGTTCGCGTGGCGCGTCCCCTCCCTCTTAAGTATGTGACGAGGTTCCCCAGATCTTTCGGGAGAACCCATCAGGCATCTCCCAGTGACTACTCTCAGTAGAAGAACAGCGGTGATTGGCTGAGCAGTAGCTGCCACCAATGATAGATACGCTGACTTCAAACTGGCTCGGAGCATGTATCCCGCTGACAGTTGAAACACCGAACCGACAATTAGCGGCTGTGAGCCCCGCGAGTGGCCCCTGACCATTGCGGTATTAGCATTTGGAAGTTGAGCAGGAAGTGGCCAAGCTGTGCTGAAGATAGCCCCGCTGGATCGCGCTGAGAGCAGTGAAGTCGGAGTGGAGACATTCAGAACTTGATGGACCCAAAAATCCGTGAGTCATGCAGGACTGAGCTCGTTCTGCTTTGATGGGCGTTCGCCGAACTCAGGAGTGGTGACGTCGATAGCATCCGCGCTCAGCTCGAAGTGTCCAGGTCAAGTATGGCTGAGCGCTAGTGACGTCAATGGTGACTCGCTAAGCTCAGAGGTCATGGTCCTGAAAATGGTGAGTCTCAGCGTAGAGCGTCTGGCTTAGTCATGATGGAGCTCAGCTGTTGCAGAAATATGCACGCGAGCTCAGCAAGTCATCTTGTGTCTCAGCGGACAGTTTGGGATCTCAGCGGAAGTGGACGCTGGTAGACGCTGACTTCGAAGGTCTCGGTATGGATCTTATCTGAGCCCAGGGGGTCTTGGCTAGTCGCCGACGGATGCCCGAAGGGTTGTCGCACGCTGGAGGGTCGTGCCATCAAATGATGAGAAAGATGAATCAGCCGTGGCACAATCCGACGCACCCTGATTGCTTACCTCGACCAGCCAATGAAGGACCTGGGATCCGCCACTCGTCGCTGAAGCATCGCTGTGTCATCGCCTGACGTCGCTGGACTTATCCAAGCTCGGCCAGTCATTGGCCAGACCCATGTTGAAGCGCCGCTCGCTGTTGGCTTGCTGGCAGCTCGCAAGGCGATCTTTTCATCTTTGTTTGGGTGCTCTCCAAACGACGCTGAGCCACCCCCCCCTTGATAAGTCTTTGTTGGCATGTGTAAAGTATTAATCAGAATCAAATTTTCCCCGACGGCCGCAGGAGTAAGTGTGTACTTGCGGAAAAGGGTGCCTGAGGAGACTCCATCAAACCTCAAGCCCCACATAGACCATTTGGGTGTACCTCGGTGTGAGGGGGTGCCTTTTTGACTATTTCAGTTCGTTACGCGTCGGCAGGCCGAACTAGGCGGCTGTACCCTGCGTGTATTTCTATTTTTGGGTAGAAGGTGATCTACTCTGAGGTTTCGACAGAGCAGCGCCTGGGATAGTGGTTCTCAGAGCTGTTGCGTGGATTTCGTGTGGCGCTGAGCCTGTGATAGTGGTTCTCAGCTCGGCCGTTTCGTCTACGTCAAGACGTGGTGCGCGGAAGTCCCAGGGCGCAGAGGCGAGAACCCTGGATCAAGACAGGCTAAACCCGAGCCAATTCTCGGAGCCACCCTAGGCCGGGGGGCGCGTGAAGACCTGTGTACGCGGCTCTCAGCTGGAGACGCTCGGAGGAAGTGAAGAAGCAAGGAAGACCAGGTCTGTGGTCTTGGAGGAAGCAGGCAAGTTGTGTGTGGAGTGTATTGTGGAGTATCGTGTCTACATTGAAGAAAACCCGGGGCAGATTGGGTCAGGGCACGTGCAGACGAAGGCCTGTTGAGCGGGTATCCGGTTTGGTTTGGAGACATCTGAAGACAACTGGACTGTGATCAAGGTTGGCGTGGCTGGCTGACGTCTGGGCCCAAAGCGTAGCCCCATCAAGAACTGTCAAGGGGATCGCGAGGGAGGCGCACACGCCGCGTCGGACCAAGGGTTCGAGCTTGGAGGTCTAGGTCGAGTCTTCGTCGAGTCCAGCTGAGAGCTTTCAGGTGAGACTCTAAGACTCTCAGCCAATCCGAGCTTAAACCTTACGTTTGGCGAGTCAAGTTTGCTCAAGGTTTGTTCTGGACGCTGGGAAGTTGCTCGCACCTGACCACAAGTATATTTAAAGCTGGTCTTGGACTATAGTATATAATTATAATATAATATTATCTGCATTTTGGTTAAGTGCTACGGGTATCATGAGTTAAGTTAGACATTATCTGCATTTTGGTTAAGTGCTGCGGGTATCATGAGTTGAGTTAGTGAATAGACTGCATACCGCCCACCTGCGAAGTAGGCGCTTCATAAATTATGCTAAGCTCATGTTGACACATCCAGTCGAGATTAAGATTATATACCTGTTGCGTTTTGTAATTTGCATTCGGTTATAATACCTGCGACGGCAGGTCGATACACGGTAAGCTCTAGCTTTACTGTCTCGCCTAAATTGGATTATATGATTAAAACAATGGTGTTCTGCTAGTATTAATACAGTCACCTGTGCACGGGGCAGATAGTGCGGCTGCGAAGCAGGCGCACCAGATATCCCTCTCGGTCGAAGGAAAGTGAGCCTGACTCACATGTTAAATTTCATGAATGTGGTAAGCTAAATTTACTATGGTGGGTCATCACTGCCTACAATTGGGGGACCCGGATAACGCGCCCGGGGGGTTCTCAGTTCGAAATACATGTACATACATGGGATTGCAGTAAAATATCATATACAAAGTCGCGCGTTGCATGAATAGGCTCTGAAATTTAAGCACGAAAAATACGTTGCGCTAGGGGGCCGAGATATCGACCAAGAGGAGCGCCTGCTTCGCAGCCGCCCCATCTGCCCCGTTGAATGGCAAGCTATATTAGTACCGTTACATGTATAAGCAAGAATATGTACTAGTATAAAGCGGGGGGTGTACGACGTGTAATGCTCTTGGCGATAATGTACTCGTGCGAAAAGATGAACACAGCGTGTCAGTCGATTGGTGCCGCCTCTTCTGCAACATCAAGCTGCATGTTGCCAGAATGTTGCCGTGGTGCGTGCTGCAAGAATGTTGTCAACGGGCCGCTGAGGAGGAGAAGTAGGAGACTAAAAAGCGGTTCTAAAACAAAATAAGTGTAGTAGTAGAAGTAATAGGTTTTGAATGCAGCTGAGAGCTTACCCCCTGATATCATGGGCGCGAATGTATAAGTTTCTCTTGCAAGATGCTTCAAACATATAGACACAAGAGGCGCGTGTCAAGAAAAATAGCCTAAATGACCTCACGCATATCCAAAATTATCACGGAAATGCTGAGATATATTGATATTTGTAGTATTGGCCTCAAAGCAGCAGGATCAAGTCTGTAGGTTTCGGGAGGACTGGTTTAGCATGTTATTTGTATCGCTCTCGCATCGTTAGATACTGACAATGAAATGCCGCCTCGTGTGATACAAATATTTGGCTCGGATTTGGTATAGATTTTTTAATCGCGCCACCAGTAAACATTAGTAATGTTACATTTCCGTACTGTCACACGGAAGGAGCGCTCGGTTTCTAACTTGAACGAGACTTCGAGTTCAGACCGAAAGCTCGAGTTCATGCTCAACAAACTAGGACAAGTCCCAATTAATTCTTCTAGCAACACCTGAACTACAACAAACAGCTCTCTCCTAAATTGGAAATAAGACAGCTGAATAAATAGCAAATTTGAATGAATATTCCTGTGACATCCAATATTGATCAACGTATGGAGGTATCGAGTTATACCCGTCTCGTTCTCCTGTACTCAAATATGCGTTTTGCGAGTGCTCTGGATATAAATATCCAGAGAATTCACAATGTTTCTTGATTTTTTGGTCAATACATTAATCATCGAGCAACTTCAGTTAACGTTAGTGTTGTGTTGCCGGATGACAACCCCAAACTTTTTAGGGCCTCTAACACAGTTCTTCGAACTGCGAATTGTTCTTCATTTTTGAGAAGCCCCGCCGCTCCTTCCGTCATCACCAAATACATTACAAATGCACCGTACCAGCGCCCCGCATTTCGCTTCAATCAAAGTTCTTATGCTATCCCTGCGTACTCAAAGCTCTCGTCAAGCTTTTTGCCCTCCGATTTGACGCCTTATCTCGGAGTCCGTTTTATATAAAACGGATGGAGGGTAGGGTAAATCAGTCCGGGTCGGGTCATAATTAGGAGCATAAGTCATATCGGACAGGCATCACCACGACTCCGACCAAGGAAATATTTAAGCTTCACAGCTATCGGAGGATGCATACATGCACAATGTAGCTTCGTCTCGAGCAATACCGCTTTATAGGTAACAACAGCGGTTGGACTGATGCCATGTCGGGCCACTAGGTGGGGAATGAGATTGGTTTTGGACAGTACTCCAAGTTGTGAACCCGGTGTCACAATTGCCGCTTTTCAACGGTAAAAGTGGACGCCGGGAAAACATCATTTTGCCATTGAAAAGCGGCAATTGTGATATCGAGTTCACAACTCGGAGCCCCTATCAGCAAAGCGGGCCAGATACAGCTAGCTTACTACAGCCCTACTCCCTAAATCGGACCAGAGTTACAAATCGGGCCCGACATATCGGATCTCGGACCGTCCGTTTGGCCAAAAGAGATGAAAACCATTATATTTGCTATCTAATCGGGTCATCTGGAAAAATAATTTTCCATATCGCAAACAAGTATTCAGACCACTTAACAACATTTGAATATACGCAGTGGTGGTAGCACTACATAGCGCGCATCGCGAACGGCGTCAGACCAGCGGGGATATATGCGGCCTATCGTAAAACAATTCGTGACCTTCGCCTCCGTCCTTCTCCCCAGTGCGTCTCGGCGATTTGTAGGGTCATATTTGGGAATTAATTTTGAACCGGGTACTTTTGAATTTTGGATCGGACACTTAGTAAAATACACGTTGGATCGATGTTCAACGCACTAAGGAAACAGCCGCCAGCCCAAAAGACAACGATCTTTCTCTCTGGCACAGCAAGAGCAGCCCGACCGCCGGGCTGCACCCGGTCCCGAAAGGTCGGTAGTTACTCGTGACTAGATATGTAATAATAAAATTTCTACATGGAGGACATTTATGTCCTATCCAGCCTAACAAAACTTTATGACCGCCCCCTCCCCACAGCTTTATATGGCGAATATCGCCCCAGACCATAGGTCACAGATTTTGGCTTGCGATACAAAACGTGTGTGAACTTTTGTACTCAAACCAGCTAATAAAATCCAAGATCAAAACCTAAGGATCTTCTGAATGTTTCACCAACTGAACCAACGACTTCTATGCCGAAACGCTGGAGAAACGGTGGAGTGTTGCTTCTTTACGTGCTGGCGCGTATGTCATAGTGCGTCGTCGTTGATGCCCCGAACCAACATTTGAGCTACCCAAGCCCGCCATTGCTGAACTCTAACCCTTCTATCCGAGTGGAGCATGGTCCCCTAGCACATTACTTCTCGCCCAGAATGTTGGCCCAAACGTCCATGCGTGTACAAGCTTCGACGTCGCTTCAAACGCTCCTTACGCGGCTTCGCCATGATTCTACTTCACCATTCACAACACCAACCTGCACGTCCCATTTCATAACTTCTTTTATGTCAATACACAAAATAGTCAATACTATAAAATGTCCTCCCAGCCAAAGCAGAGCCTCTAGTATGGGTGCAAATTTGCAATTCAATAGTTTCAAGGGTACTTTCAACCGTAACTGGGGTTCGAAAGGCAAATGGTATGGTACTGATACCAAGCAAAAGCCCAAAGAGGCCTCAGAGATGTGCAGAGTTTACAACCGAAGCGAAGCGGAGGTCTGCAATGGGCGGCGCGTGGGCCGGAGTAGTTGCCCTGACAAGGAGTTATTTTTTTAGGCACCGCGCCTGGCCGAAGCCGAGGACTTAGCGTAAGCCACAAGAGGGTGGGGCAGGACGCGAAGCGTCGCCCCCCAAGCGAATCGAGAGAGCCCCCCCTCCCCCCTCAGCGTCTTCGCTAAGTCCGCAGGCGAGTGCCAACGCGCGAGTGTCCTGCTGGACTTCAACGACTATCACAGGACCTCAAAATTCAGGAATGTCCACTTGAAAACGAATTCGAGTGCGTCGTAAACGTTTTAGATTGGTCACTTTTGCTGGTTCGATTGGTCACTAGTAACCAGTGTAACCATGCAAAAGTGTCCGATCCAGCGTGTATTTTACTAAGTGTCCGATCGGAAATTCAAATGTACTCGGTTCAAATTTTCCATCCGTCATATTTCCCTGTGCGTAGTTCCACACATGCTGCAGTTTTATCCAGGTTAAAATTCCTTTTTAAAATGGGTAGTAGGGCTTCAGATTGTGCAGGCCTTCTTGCATTGCCAGGTCCGCTGGGCATATCGCACACTCACGCTGCGGGTTTGCGCGTGTAGCTTGTCGTCTCAAAACCGTACTGGCTGTCAGAGATCACCGAATCTCCCCCTGTCGGAACGCCCGTTGCCATGCACGCTCCTATTGCATTAGAGGATTATCCAAACCTCCATTAATAGAGCTAGCTACGCTAACACTACTCGTCCTACAACTGCCGATTCACAATACCACCTCATGTTGTTTGGCAAGCACAAGTTTGCTCGACTGCCAACTTGAGCTTGCCGTGCGCAACTACTCATTGGCCGGCACAAGCAACACGTTCCAAAGTTGGCGCAGCTTGCAAAACTGCTGCGGACCCAGCGGCTTTGTTAAGAGGTTGGTGATGTTATCCTCGCTAGGACAGTACCCCACCTTGAATACATGCCGCTCCCCAAATCTTAAATCTTGTGAAACATTGGATCAACACTTTGCCCTTGTACCTATTGCTCACTTGACCAATCACTTGGATAGCAGCTTAATCGTCATCATAGAGAACAGTATGCATTGATGGCCGAATCTTCAGCTCTGGGTATAAATTGTGTGTTCATACGACCATCTCCACTAGCTGCTACGATTTCCGCACGGCACGTGTTCGTCCGTCATGATTGTGTCTTGCTCTTATAAGCAAACGTGCAACCGTTCAACTGCAGCTGTAATAGAGCGTCGATCGTTTTTTTTATTTCTCACATATGCGTCTGCATAAGCAACCAATTGTATCTCGGGTGACTCTGGTTTTTGCAACACAAGCTCATTCTCATTTTGCCATATACAGGGTTAAAACACTCCAGCAGCTAGTTCACATAACCACGCTGCGGGATCGACACCATATCCCTTTGAACGTATTTGATCGCTATTGATAGCAAGTGGCTGACGTCACCAAGGTTCTTGATGTTGAACCTCTTCTCGAGTTCATCAAGCACTAACTCCATGGTCTCTCTCGTAGCAGCAATCACACTGTCACCAACGTAGTAAAAAAGATAGGGCTCATCGAAAGTAGATACCTCAATCCATTTTTGACCTTTGAAAACCACACTCACGCAAATACTTGTCTAGCATATTGTAGTATATACGCGGGGTTTGCTTTAAATCATACAGATTTCTCAGCAACCGACACACTCGACCAGTTTCATCATTATAGAAGTCGGGCTACTCCATATAAATCTTGCAGTGAATAAGGCCATTTAAAAAGGCTATGACACAATCAACGTGGCGGACTAGTAACCTGTAGTGTAATGCAAGCAAATCCCCCAGCTTCACTGCCTCTGTACTCACGACCGGTGTGTAAGTCTCCCAATAGTCCAGCCCACACTTTTGTTAGCAACCTTTTATTGTGATCCGATCTCGATGTCGTATAACCTCTCATCGAGCAATTGCGTTTGCGAACAAACACTCATTTACTCTTCAGCGCCTTGGATCCACTAACTCTCAGGTATTTTTGTGAATCAACCACAAAACTCATTCAATATTGCTTCAACTCACTTCTCCACGTCAGGGGCATTCAACGCGGCCTCGGTGGGAGTTGACTCCATAATCATATTGACTGCTTGGATGATCAGACTCTAGCAACTCATATCTCATGGTCACAAAAGCGTACATTTTGTTTACGAATGCGCATCGAGCGCAGCAGTTATGCGCCTGCACCATTGTTCTCATCATCATCTTCGTCACTACTTGACGAAAGAGCAGCCCCCAATCAGTTCTTGCTCATATCCACCAGTTCACCAGCAGCAACAACTCCTCCACTTCCTACATATTCATATTCGTCTTGGTCATCAGCACCAGACGGTAACTCCCTGAAAGCAACCAAGCGGCGACGGGTAAGTACACCCTCCACTTCCTCGGAAGCACTTTCTTCCTGATCCTGATCTCCAATCCCCAAGGTTTCACTCTCTTGCTGCGGTGAACTCTCAAGTAACAGCTGGGCAGCAGCAGATGCCACCCCACTGGAGGCTCACTTCCCGATTCAGCCACAGGTAGTTCCATGCTGACTTGATTTCTGCTTCACCATAACATTCCAGCTGCCATCATCAACCAAAAGCGCAAGGAGTTGACGTTTTCCAGGGCGTGCAGTTAACTCGTCATGAGTCACTGCAGCCATAACTGAGCGTGATCACGGCTGGGAGGACGTAGCGATATCGTTGACACCTATTGACAATCAAGTGCTCCACGTAAGAGCGTTCAACAGTCCAGTCCTCATCAAATTCCACAGAACGATACTCTTAAATATTTCCAGTTCTTGACCCTTTCATGGTCAATGGGAGCATTTTGACCCCTTTGGTGGGTCTATCCTTGAGTACCACTGTTGTGCCCTTTCATGGTTTCCCCCTCAGATGGGGCAACATGCACCAGTTCTGATTGGCTCGTAAATATGGTTCACTGATTTGCGAAAGGTTTGTAGTAGTACCGTGACCTGCAAAATGCCGCCTTTGACAGCCTAACATCTTGAACTTGTACAGTATTGTATAAGTAAGACAAATTCACGCGTTCGTGAAAGGGTTAAACTCATACAGGCTGTTTTTTGCAGGCGCTGCAATTAGTCACGCTTCAGGTTGCAACGAGAATTCGTCTACGTGGAATCATCAGCAAACGCTCAGTGAAGTACCTGGGGAAATTGGCGACAAAGCCAGCGGATGAGGAAACGAGAGATTAGTGGTGGCTTGAGCTGCGTCTAAAGGTTCGCTGAGAGAATTTTAATTTTTTTCGCTGTTGCTGGAGAATTATGTTCATGAACTTAACGCCCTAGTATATGTGCATCTCCGGGCTCATGCGCAGTCACTGCAACGCCCATTCGTAAATCGCTTCACTGAGTCCTGCACGATTCATGACAATGTGTGTGTGATATCCGCCGCGTAAGTTATCGCTGTGGGTATTGCTATATTTCAAACAGAATCTACAACTAACGCTTCGGCTAAAATGACATTCGTTTCGCAGATTCAAGTCGGCGGGTGGCTGATTGTCGGTGTTATGACTGGCACGGGGCTCTACCTTCCCGCTCTCCCTCCCCCACGAACCCTCTATTTCGAGTGAAGTATTCATGTGAGTTAGGCTTGTTTTGAATATAAGTTTTATACGATTAGGTGATAGATGACGAAGATTGACGCCTTGATACCGGGAACAGGTGAGGAACTCCCATTTTCGGAGCTTCCATACAATAGTACAGTATATGTTTTCCCTATGTTGGCTAATCATCGAGTGACCGCAGACCAGCATCGCCCCAGGCTCGTGGCGCCGCATTGAGTTCTTGACATTCAGAATCGTCAGATTGGAAAAGAGCTTGAAAAGAGATATTCCTGGGCCCACCCGAGTCGCGCATATTGTTCAGCTCGCCAAAATTTCTGTGTCGGAAACCCTGCGGCTGTTTGCCCTTCGATTAAATTCTGTGTTGACTACTGAGACGCAGTGAAGCGCTGTGCAGCGCATTGCCGGTGAGCGACATAGATTCTAAAATTGTCGACTGAAGGAGGATGGGTGTGCGTCTCTAGTGTAGACAATTTTCCAGGGCCACTTGTGGTCCGCCTCGTCAACGGCGACAATTTTGATGCGCATGCTGCACCCAGTACGTATAGAGCGGCGAGCCCCGTGCTTGTGGTCCCGTGGTTTTATCTCCCGTGTTGTTTTCGGCCACCCAGCCTTGTCGTACTCTAGTAGCCTAGCGACCACTTGACCATTTAAGTTCTTCGTTGGCTTTTTTTTGATAAGATGTAGTTGTGTACTTTTCTTCACGCGTGAAGAGCATCTTCGACATGTTGCGCGGAGGGGTATTCTAGCGGCGGTGGTGCGGGAATGATGTATGTACCGGAGCCGTGCTGTATACGCGCAACATCGTTGCAGGGCAGAAGGTGATTTCAAGGGCGACCGGGGAGACAATCTGAGGTTGGTCAGTCGGAGGCGAGAGTAGAAATGGTGTGATGTCCTGCGCTGAGGAAGCAAACTTGAAGCTCTAAAACGACAGCTCCTTCGCAAAATTGCCGATCTTAGTTTAGATAGAAGTGCTCACACATGGAGTCAAACATGCATCTGGCTGTCTCGTTTGTGTATGGGAGCTTCGAAAATGGGAGCTCCTTAGTCCCCCCCCCCTTGATTCCGGGTGCGGTCTTGTACTACATGCTACTAATATCCTAGTATGTGCGGCCCTGCCGTCGAATCGCTCGCGTACTCGCAGAGCCAGTGGTACCGCGAGGAGGACTCTCGCGGTTGGCGCGAGTGTGGTGTTCATTCGCTGTAGGAATGTCTAGCGTGTAGGCATCACCAATAACCTTCAAAACTTTGAACGGTCCAATAAAGCGTGGCGCAAGTTTCTTCGCACCCAAGTTCGTCACGGCAGTGCCTGATATGCCTTCCGTAGATAAAGTACTCGCTCGCCTCGCCGGAAGGACGACATGTTCTTCCGGCTCCGCCGATCTGCGTTCGCCTTCTGTTGATCAACAGCAGCTTGGAGCGCGTCACGCACAAACCGCGTGAAGGCTTGACGGTGTAGTAGGAACTCGGGCACTGCTGCAGAGTCAATCGGCGTCGGAGCTGCTTTCGGAGCGAGTTGGCAACGGCGGGCGGGGCCGCGTCGACTGCGAAGAACTCCTCGTATGCCACGCCATAAAGGGCGTGGCCCTCGACTACAGTGTCTCGCGTGCTGGACTTGCCCGACTGGGGCAGTGGGGAACCGGTCGATGTCGCGCCGACTTCGATGTCGGTGCCGTTCCTCCCCCACCAAGAGAGGAGACCCCTGCTGCATTGGAACTTCGGATGGCTAGTAGAGCCGGAACGCGCGGATGCCGCGCGTTGCTCACGAAGAACGGCGTCAGACCCGTCGACGCGTGGGTCGAGTTGTTCAACGCAAACCACCCATCGGCAGGAAGGAGCTCCAGGAGGCGAAAGACGTTGCGTAGCTACGCAAGCCGCCCTCAAGTACGCGGTTCACGCGCTCCGTTTGCCCATCCGTCTCTGGATGGGCCGCCGTGGACATGAGTAAGCGGGTGCCCAGCAGCGCAAACAGCCGCGTCCAGAACGCGGATGTGAAACGGGGATCGCGATCTGAGACGATGGACTCCGGCAGGCCGTGGTGTCGGAACACCAGGTCGAGGAACAACTCGGCCTACTCGTCGGCCGTCACTTCTGCAGCGACTGGAGCAAGATGGACCATCTTGCTGAAGCGATCGACGAAGACGAGGACGCCGGTACGGCCTTCGGCGTCGCGTGGAAGACCGAAGATGAAGTCCAGGCTGACTGATCGCCACGCGCTCGTGGCGATGGGTAGCGGGCGAAGCGGAGCCTGCTTGGATGCTGCTGGCTTCACATGCTGACGGATCTCGCAGGAACGGACCCATTTCCGTACCCACTTGTACATGCGAGGCCAGAAGAAGTTGCGAGAGAGTGCTGCGAACGTCTTCTCGCGCCCGAGATGACCGCCGGCGGGTGCGTCGTGGTACTCATGAAGGTCGTCATCCGCAGGGATGACGACGCGCGGCGTGTCGAACGTGTCGATAGCGTACGTCAGAAGGTCGCCATCGAGATCGTAACGCGTGATCGCATCACGCGTGGGGCGCGTCAACTTTGCGAGCGTATCTGCCGTAGGATTACGCAGATACCGGATGATCGCGGCGGAGAAGGCATCTTCTTCGTACGCGTCAGCGATTTGCTGACGCAGTGGCAGAACAGGGCTTGAGACGGTGGCGTTGATACCCAGTGTCACGCAGGTGGCACAGTCGTCATCGTCCTCAGGGATATCCTGATGACGGGTCAAGCGCCGAGGGTCGTAGTCTGGGCGCCTGGAGAGTGCATCGGCAAGAATGTTATTCTTGCCCGGCTTGTAGTGCACGAC